>DWEI01004433.1:0-11687 GCA_018245875.1 Mysoria ambigua
GTTTAGGGACTTCCAAATCGGCCAAGGCAACTTATGTCCAGGGGGGAGGCTCTCAGACAGCGGCACAAAAGGTGTAGCCAAACTGTTAATCCAATAGTTTCAAATATACCTATATTGTCATATTTTCATACTTACATCGTATTTATGGGTCATGTTTAACATTAAGTAACATAAAGTTAAAAAATGGACAGAGTCTTACAAGGCAACTCAGAACGTAGATATTATTGTACGGTGAAGAGACAGCAGATAGAACTTGAATCTTGGCGTTACCGATGAAAATAGTAAAATACATGTTGTATTACACTATTTCAAAGCACGCAAGCAAGCAAATTTTTAAAAGAACATCCGGTTCATAATGTGAGAGATATTTGAAAAACGGTCCTTTCTGAGTACCCGGTACGGGATCTTACGTCACTTTATAACATACAAATAATAATTTTTCACATTTATTCCATGTATATATTGCTCAGGTGATACATAATACAACTGCCTCAACCATACCAACCATCCGTTCCGGACAACAGTAGTAGTGTCAGTCCTATTTGACATCGAATAGACGTCCAGAGATTAACCGATTCGAATATTACATCAATTGACACTCACCTCGATACCGAGCCGAACAAATCCAGTAATATATCAACAACCACTGCAATCCATGCACACAACACCATCAGATCACAGACATCACATGGGACCGATAACTTTCAAGTTTTATCAAACTCGACATAAACAAAACACGACTCCTCTATGGAAATAAATAACCACAGATTCGGAACAAAACACTAAAAACTTTGCACACGCCTAACAATTATAAAAACGGTCTATTTTCAATCGAAAACTATTAAAAACTAACAGAAAACTCGCACTAACACCAGCCTATGACGCGTCTCTACACAAAACTAACCTAAAAATTTCTCAATGCACCGAGAGCTATAAAAATTTGACCGCCAACGTCAAAGGGACTTGGACTCCCGAACGTTAGCAACATTTGTAATAACCAACAAGTAGATCATCACACTAATATCCACCTTATTACCAACGCAATAGAGTCGTCTAATTTTAACAGTAAAAGTACTATATAACTTTGTTGAACGGGAACGCACAGGTCTTTTGTATTCATTCTCTACCTGAGTCTTGTCCCTTTTTTCTACGCATACGCTGTTATCTTCTCCAGACTAGGTTACTGTATCTTATTCCCTTGTAATACGGTCGCTTTTACGTGCGAAATAGACAAGTGCATGATGTACGAAAAGTTGCAAGCGTTCGTGAGCACGTTGCCTTTTCTCAGATGCATTTGGCGACGTAAAGGTGGACGATACGCACCTATTATGCGAATATGTGGAGCCTGATGCCGGAAATCACTTTCGATGCTCAACGATATTAACAATAAAACATTAGTACGTGCAATGAAAAGATAGGGGGGTGGGAGGGGAGGGGGCGTGAGGAGGCGGGCAGCAACTGTTGTACTGTCATATGTTGAGTCATTGTGAATGCAGTGTTACTCGTCTCTATCTTTTATGACACTTGGGGCAAGGTATCTACTTTGATGAGCAATCAGTAAGTAGCCAGCAATCACTAGACAGCTCATAAACGATGTATAATTTCCTAATTCCTTTCTTAGTTAATGTTACACTAACACACAGAATAAATTATTTGTATTCGTCACATATGTAGTCCTCAGTGGAAATCGAACCCGGAACACCTAGAAGTCGTAATGTTAACATGTTTGTTAACATGTCGTGTCGAGATAAATTAATTAAATAATGAACACCTATAAAGGTAATTCATTGAAACAACATGAAATGACTGTAAAGTTTTCGCTCGAATTCCCGTGATCTCATTATAATATCTGCACAAAGAGCACGAAATCCTCGCCACGCAACTGACTACGAAGTATGCGAAACGTCTGAACACAGCGTTGCGACTTCGAATTTCGGCGTTTTGTTGAATTGCCAACAATAATGTTATTTATTGAGCAGAGCGCACCCAGTTCCGAGTCCCTGGAGTTTTCGAATAAAATCACATTAAATTTGTGGACCGGTCACGGTTACAGATTTTTTCTACGAGCCTTTTCGGCACTTTTAACATTTGGTCTCAATTGTGACTGTTAGGCAGGAATTTTACAACCCCGTCAATAACCATTAGGTTGGTACAATTATTTTCATCCCTTGATATGAACGTTATCTATCGTTGAAAAAGAGATTTCAGTTCATAAATATTTAGGGGAAATTTTGCGGAAAAATCAGTTTTGCTGTCGACAATATCGTGTGATCTTGTCATTTTATGATTGGCCAAAATAACTAACGGATGCCTGATTAACACCAATGAGTAAGAATAATAGTAATGGTAATATCCTTACAGACTTAAAGCGTCACACCACGACCATACATGTGTAATAGTAAATAGACCATCACACGAACATTAACAACAAGAAGCAATAACTTAACATTACGAAATTTACGCGCTCGGGAATCGAACCTAAAACGTGCTCAGCCAGTGTGATGACAGTTTTACAGAAACAGTTACAATTATACGGTAATAAAAGTAATGAAAGCGCGGACAAACAAACATTTTTAGCAACAACCCTACTGAACGCTCCCGCGCACAATAGGGGGTGCTTTTGCGCGGGTTAAGTAGTTGCCATTTGGAGTGGAGAGCAAACACACGGCGCTGGGAACGCTGAAGAAGAATAATGGGAATGTGTTGTATTTGATCGGGACAAACACAAGAGGCGCTGTTATATTATTGCCAATACTGATTTTGTAACACTCAGATCTACATTTGTATTATATTATTGGGAGCATCTAGCTCCCCAGATAATCTGCGCTGACGGCTTGATCGATAGGTATTGTGAGAAAGAGGTGGATTCAAAAAGAGCACTGGCCTAAAAGTTTCTTGCATAGAATTCTCAATTTTGTATGCAGTTAGCAGAGATAATATTCATAGAAAACTATAACAATAAATACTTCCTAGTACTTTAGCAAATCTAATGACAGCAGCCAATCCTGATACCATATAATGGATACCGAAAACTCTCAAAACCAACCTTTGAACCTCCATCGAAAGTTACCGGTACCGGTGCAAGTGACTAGAAAGCAATATAGTCAATAGATAAAAAACCGCTTATGAAAAATTACATAATTCACGGTCACGTACGAAACTTCCAATTGCAAACGAATTAGACTGACTTTACCGTCGGCGGTATGCCAACGCCTTTAGGTAACACCGAACGTTAGGCTTTCCATTATTTACTCGACTCAAAGTAGTTTGTAATTAATCTTCGCGAAGAAGCCTGAACAATTCATTAAGCTTGCACTGAACACGATTTAGCCACAAATTGACTCCAATATACGAGTGAATCATGAGCTCAATTTGTACTCTCAACATGAACTTACACTTGAGAGTCTACCTCGCAATTGTAAGTTTGCATTATACTCATCTGAGAGATGTGAGTCAAATCATAGATCCTTCGTTCACTATGGTTCTAGCTCGGCTACCTGCTTTCAAGAGGAAACTCGTGTCCAACGACAACGATAAACGATTTGACGACGTCGATGAAAGATGTTTATGGAATGCTGTGATAATTCTATGTCCAATGTATTTCACTATTGTTTGAGTGACATGGCATACTTGCAATATGTTAGAGAAGAACATAACATTACGCCTTTGATTCCCGGTTAGGTACGTAGAGATGTTCTCATCCCCACTTTTACCAATCTCGTTTACGTCCCACTATAGAATAAGGTGTAAGAAGAAAACTCTTAAGTTAGGAGAAGTCTTAAACACACAACTTTCTATATCATTCTATTCATTTTTATAAAATTTATTCATTTTTTGTCATTTTATAATTTTTTTATAACATTTTTTTTATATTTCTATAGGCATGATTTTAACACCATAACTAGAGACAATCTACATGGATACGACTAATTCAAGTATGAAACAGGCTTTTCTCCTTTTGTTTAAACTGTAACAAGTCAGGGCTCCCTCGAGCTTGTGTTGAACACGACAAAACCACAAATTGACTTCAATAGAGCGAACCGTGGAACATGCGCTTAATTTGCCGTTTAAACTTTAACCGAGACTCTACACGTCTAGTAAACAAGACTTGCTCTACACTACATCGTGATGTCGTTTCACCATCGGCGAGCAGCGATGTCGCGAAATTATAATAATCATATAATATTTTATTATATTAGCTAACAGGGCAAACGTGGTACCGCCATAAATTAATAAATGAAATCAAATAAATGTTTTGGTTCGTAAAAAATCGTAAAGAGACGTTAATAACGAAACGACGACCAAATTTATTGATTATTGTTCATACCAAAACACAATCGGGAACGGTAGAAAACGAAGATGGTGGTATTAAGGTAAAAATTTGTTGTCATATTTATGTAATTTTGATGACAAATTTAAAAATAATAGAAACAAAAATTTCGTCAAGATTTTTTTTCTGGATAGGGTCACCCTTATCACTAAAGGGTTAAAAAAAACCTACGGCGTATTTCGAGACCTACCAAATATATACATAAACAAATTATAAAAATATCTCTAACCGTTTCGGGGGAGTTTAGTCACTAACGCAGTGAAAAATGTTTATATATCAGACAAAACAAATATGTCGTGAACTTTGTAAATATAGAACTATAACAGTAAAAATCGTAATTGCTGGTTATAGACATCCGAATGGAATTTGATATAACTATGTATATTTCTATATAGCCGCTAACATGATATTCCTTTATGAGACATTCTGACTCTCTCAGTTGTTTATCTTGAACTTTTATAATTGAAAAGAGGAGTAAATGAATTGAAAAAAACCTACATTTTAACAGTAGTCGCAAGTAAATACAAAACTGTTATATTCAATGTTTTTTCCAAATAAACCAGGAGTCAAACTCGACTGTGGTTTAAGTTACAAAGAATTGTACAAACTTAGTGACTAGACTCGTTTCAAACTTAATTATCTTGTTCCTAAACGAATACGGTACGTCGAAGAATGACCAACATTTATGTACATACCGTTTACGTTATTAACATTTTGATCGTAACGTATTCGGACTGGATAAGCCAGTGCAATTTGTCGCTTAAACTCTGACGTAGGACACGGCCTACTCGCGCCTAGTCTAGACATTGTGGATTAAGTTTTATGATGTGGGGCAAGACAAGTTTTGATACAGACACTTTAAGCGCGGCCCTAAATGTCGTACGTTAATGGCGCTGTAAATTCAAAACGCCAAAAGTCACAGTTTTCTTCAGTCTCCGTTTTCCTGCGCGTGTACACGATACTTACTAATATGTACATGAGTTGCAGTATTGCATCCGGTCTGTGAATCCTGGCGGATATTTCTATGCGCTATCTATAGGATTTCTATGCGCTTCTACCATTAACAATCCCTTGTCAGAAAAATACCCAAGGAAACAAGTCCTTCGTTAAAAATAAACGAGTTAAATATATTCATAACATTAGCCAAAATGCACCTATCTGCCGCATTAGTCTGATAGTACTAAGATATTACTATTAATACTATTTATACATAGAATACAAACAAGAAACAGTATTATTTTCGTGAATCGAATGCAACTGTTGTGGGTGTGCACTAAGAACTTAAACATAAGTCTCACAACAGTAATTATACACTTGTGAAAACATTGTGTGCACTGTAATTGTTTCGCGGGAAAACAACGGGCAAATACCACAAAATACAGTTTCAGCCGCGCCAAAACTACACCGTATTATGTACTTGACAATGTGTCGACGAAGCGCTCGTACTGGTGGCATGTTGGTACATAGTAGCAAGCGATCTCTCGAGTGTGCAACACTGTTGTTGGGAAGATAATTGTAATAAAGTAAATCTATAAAAACATAGTGAAGGGATGAATATGAAACAAGTGAGATAGGTACGTGGGAGTAAAGGTAGTTGACACATAGTACTCTCTGTCTACACTGTTAGGAGCTTGGCCTGAAGATGTGTATGCATTGAATATATATATATATATAATAGAGTCGTTTATAAGGAACGTCTCTTGGTAATATTAGAGCTTTTTATTTATCTCCCGTTTCACTCTTGTGCTTTACACAGAACTAAATCAGCTTACATAAAAGCGAACGAAATTATCATAGCAAAACAAACAGACACCGGAATCCGATGAGTTTCCGACTGTTGAACGAGAGATTTCCATAATCCGGGGCGCGACTGATGAGACTCCACTCTACTAGCCGACTGACGAATTTGGTCGACCACCAATCAACCCCATCACACCCTTAACGCTAGCAATCTACATTGGAACAAAGCGGGACAAAATATACTCACCGTTGCACAGCATTGGTTAGGGAAAGTTTGAAACTGATATAAATATGCGTGTTTATTACGCTCTTATCATCACGCCAAGTCCTCAACAGGGAAGATAGAAACCATCAAGTCTCAAGTATCTTTACCCTGATGGACCTGACATAACTGGTCAATATTTATTTCCTTCTACATACAGGTACATCGGGTTTGAAGTCTTTGACTCTCTCATCAGCCACCGTCAGGAAACCGAAACCGAAATCAGAAACGCCACAAATCTACAGACGCTTTAATCGAAGCCTCGTCCAGACTACGACATCATACATACGAGTACAAATAAACACAAGGCCCCAATACTGTAGTTATAATTCCATAATGTCGTGTTAACAAAATTCTATATAATTAATACGGGGATCACGAATCAAAATTCTGGGGGCCCGGAGGGTCCAAACTTCGTGAATATTTATCAAGGATGGCGCGGACACAGCTGGCCCATCCGACAATGGGGGAAATGGTAAAGGAAAGTGAGTGGGGGGGGGTTGTCTATGTCACACTTATACTTGATCGGTTATAGCAAATTCGGACCGCATATGTAATATATACGGGCTGCCAACCCGCAGTGTTGATTGTACGCAGTGGCCAGCGTAGCACAGAGCGGACCCAAGCAAAGCTAAAGCAGTCTGTGTCCGATAATTGAACGATACAGAAGTGGACGATAAAAACGAAAATCATCAACTTGCCGTGATATCAATATTCGTATATGTGAACTTTAAGCATCAAACATTACAGCATTTCTAGGAGCTTGTGTCAATTAACAGAAGGAGTTATATAAATATGTTCATATTACTGTTTGGAGAATAATAGTTCTCCAAGCACATTATTTAATGCAGCGGAAACGTTCGAATTCTTTATTTGTATTAACGCAATACATTTACAACAATCTTCCAATAAAACTTACGATCTACGATCTATAAATAAACCAATCTATACGACACACATCGGCCGACAAACAACATTAAGCTTGGTGACGATTAATTAGAGTATTCGATAAATGAGCCGCGACTCATTAGTACCGCGAGAGTTACTTTACACTCTAATCGAATATCGGTGTCGTATGCAGATGCGAGTGTCGCCCGCTGTCTGGTGGTTGCAGGAACGAGCTCTGTTTGCATAAACCCACTCTAAATAACATGTCGACGTATTAGTTTATATCCGAATGGAAGTTAAATTGAAATTTCGAACGAAACTAATTCCTATTAACCGATCCGTTAGTCGGGTGGTCATAAGCGCGTATGCGGAACAAGCAGTCCTGGGTTCCCGAGTAGCGTAAAATGTTATTTGATTTTTTAATTGAAATATCCAGTACTAGTTCTGTATAAGCAATTGTACCCGATGTATGGTCATATAGATGCATCCTGTATTCCAAAGAGGTGTAATATAATTGATTGCCTAAAGAAAAATACAGGCATTAAAATACCCTTAAATAATAATTAATATTAAAATACCCTTGAAGACTGATTGATGTCCTCGGTTCGAAAGCTTACATCATCTATTACGATGGCGTGTAAGTCGAATTAAAGACTTAAAGAAAATCAAAGGAAAATGTTGTTTAATATTCACATACTACTGTAGAAATTACAAAAATCTAAAATTACTCTTACACCGAGCGCCGTTGAGATTTTTCACAGAATCATAATCACAATTTGAGACTTAATACTAAAATAATACAGTGTAAACTTGAATTATGTAATAAAGCATAATACAAATTAGGTAATTTAATAGAAAACGCAATTACTTTACATATAAATATGTATTTTACCTAAAAATAAGAACAATACATTTTAATAGAATTCAATTTTTTATATGAAATGATTACACCTAATATATACTCACAACTATGTCTATGTATATATACGGTTTCAATTATACTGTAGTTTCAGGTAGCAACCACCTTCGCTCCCACGCTGGGCGCCAAATGTGACGGGCCTCATAAATATGCAGACGGTTAAGGGACAAATTGATATTATTAAGCAATATTTTGGTTTAAATAGTTGTTGCCTATTATCTAGTAAGCTTTAAAAATGTTTTAAAATTCTATATAAGGATAAGTACTTTCATAACTTAACATTTTTCAATATAGACATACACTTGATAGCTCTTAAATATCTAATATTTATCTTTATAATATTTACAATATGATATGGTAATATTTGCAATATTCGTTTCAACTCATCATTTAATCAATCAGTATCTATATAAAACTCCAACTGTTACTATTGCGGGATAGGCAGAGAGCATAGAGCGCCAAATATCTCTACACAATCTCTCTCTCTACTCTCTACACGATCTCCGTCTAGACTGACCGCTCTCCCGCCCTCGCCGGGCTCAGAGAGTTCCGACTCCTTCGCGTCCTTGACTTTAGCTGCACAATTGTACGTGTATACAAAGCTACTATAATTATATGTGTACAATATGCAAGTTCACTTAAAATATGACCGCGAGTTGTCTGTAAAGAGGGTGACTAATTGAGCGCCCGGCACGGCGACTACACCCTCATAAATATACGGATAGTGAGGGCCACGTTGCCATTAGGCGAGAATCTAGATTTATTGACGATCGGCCTTTAATGTGCTATTAGCTGGCTTTCAAATATCTCTGAAATAGTTTACGTTGATTTATTTACCATTTTGATTTAAACATTTCCGTGATACGCCTACATTAGTTGTGTTCGATAGGTTAATTATTACTTTTCCACTGTGCGTGTAAGACAATGTTCCGATAGCCTTGCTATACCCACTCTTATTGTCGCATTGTCGCATATGTCGAAAAAAAAATAATACCAGTTCGAAGTTTCAACAACGCTGAATTTCTGTAGGATCCATTTATTTTATAGAAATAATTACAAAGAAGTATCTACTTAACTTATGCTAATTATTCCTGCGACTATAATTGAAAACAGATTATAAATTTAATTTGCAATTATATGCGAATACTGATATTTGCGTATCGACGGATTATTTCAAAGTAATTACTTGAAAATAACTTCAGCATAATTTATTAAAAACGAATTAACGCAAAATAAAGCTTAATACAATTAACTATTCAATTATCTGTATTCGTAATGAAAATTACACTCGAATATTTTACATAGTGTATGATGAGAGTGAAGAATATAGAAGAAGCAAGTTAGATTTTTAAGAATGTATGTGTATATGTATCACTTGGTGTTTTCAGTCTAACCTGTACGTGACCGACGCGATAGTATAATATTGATTATAATACCTCAGCTCCCAAATCGGTAGCTATACGCACAGCTGAATATCTACACTAGTTATGCTGTTATATCAACCCCGAGTCCCACGTTCGAGTCCCGATCGATCATCATCACGTCCCCAACACACGATACTGACGACGACTGTTACAAATGACGTAAAAATTTTAATCGTCAAACCGTTGAGGGATCCTAAGTAGTTTTATGTAACAATTTTTTTCACCATTAATTTATTTTCTGTTTCACAGGCTACTTACATAATGTACGTTATATTTGAAATATCCATCTGATTTGAGGGTTAGTTATAAGTTAAATAAACTGAACAACAAGGTTAAGAAACAGGTGGGTTTACACTTTACAGCTTAACGAACTTTTGTAAGCTCTACTATTAACTATAATTTGCCCCTCTACGTCCGGTGTTACTTAACCCAACAAATCGTTATGGATATGCCAACTGGTCTGGACCAAAAGCGTTTAGATAGCATTACGTAGACTCATTTGCAACTAGTTACTACCAAAACAAACCCAGTTTATATGACACACATACATCTATTTGTAAACAGTAATTTGCTTACATTCGCCTAATGGATTTGGCAGAGGTCCAATTCGGGGAAAAGCCGTTGTTTTAAGACCTTGAGGTCAGTTCAGGATATGGAAAACTTAAGAGCAGACTAGAAATATTTGTTTTTCTGAAAGTCATCCCTAATATTATCAATTCGAAAGAAATTTTACCCCCCTCTTTCTGTCTGTTAGGTTTTTCTTTTAAATGTGGGTCCATCTATATAATTGTCAATGAGCGTAACTTTAATTACAATAAATAAATGTAAAAAAGATCAGTCTGATAGTACTATAGAAAACAAATTTAATATTTTATAAATAATTATATTTAATATTTTATAATGAACACAGAGAAGGTGGCTTAATTAATAACATTTAGGAGCGGCTGTTAATAAAAAATAAAAATACATTTCTGTATAAAGTTAACCAGAGTGTCTTGTTGTTTACTATTGTTTGAGAATTTGACTGTTAAACTGCAGTATAATAAGTAATTAAGATTCTTGTTTCGTACTACTCATTTGAAAACAAGAAAAAAACATTTCACTTTAACCCTTTAACAAATATTGAAAGCAATAGAAAAACATGAACATATATAAATATAATTTTCAATAATTTGCTTAGATGTCGGGCCGAACGCGTTTGGCGGCGGGCCAGCTCGGACCCAATAGATGCGGTTGCGGCCAGAAGGCCGTTCGGCAAACCTAATAACCGGCTATTTCGGGAAATGATCATTTTCATATTACACTGTAACCTTACATTAAGACATTGTTGTGATGAAGATTTAATATAAATTTTGTAAATATATGTATTGTAATCATGTACATGCTATTGGTCGCGGTAATACCATAGGAGGGAAGACCCACCGTGGTCAGCCAGTGCCTTGACGAAATAGGCTAGATACTGGCTGACGGGGCAGTCAGAAATCTTCAAACACGGCTGGCGTATGGGACTAATGATTAAAAGAAAAGAAGCACGAAATTCTGCAAGGATAATTGTTAAAAGTGTATATATGAGTAAATATTACTATGATTAAGGTTACTTACTTAACCCGTAAGGCTTTTGGCAAATTGATATTAAAATAGTGATTAAGAATATAAAAATAACGAAAATTATTGTAGAGGATACGGAAATGATCATTGTGCTAACGTCCATCCCACTCCGCATCTCATAGAAGCTTCCCTTACAATATAATCTAACAATGAGCCTATTTGGCGCTGGTCCAGCCGCAGCGGCGCGGTCGCCTCGTGAGCCGTCCGGACTGTGAACTACATCGTCGCGTTACGAGATATGTTATTTTATTACATACAAACAAAATAAATATAAATATTTGCCGTCGATACTCATATAGTCAATGACGGGTCTATAAAAAAAAACTATCCTAGATGTCTGTTCACCATTGGTTACTGCATAATATTGAATTGTTCTTTTTTTCTTTTTAGTACACATTTCTTTAATAATATCAATTTTATCTTGTCGGAATAATTTATTAATTACTAGCTGACCCAGCGAACTCCGTACCGCTTTTCCAAAGTTTTTCTTCTTTTTCGTTTTTTCCAAAACCTACC
>DWEI01004434.1:0-11686 GCA_018245875.1 Mysoria ambigua
GTGAGCCTATTGCCATGCATCGGGCACATATCCAGACTCCGAACCACTACCAGAAAATCTAAATTAGAAAATTTTGTTGTGTAATATGTCATATATTCGATATATATAAAAATGCTTGTTATCGGCCAGACCCCTTATTAGCTAGACAGGGTACACCGTTCCAAATATTTTTACCACTACAGATCTGACGTGATTCTTCCACAAGTACATTTATTGCTTCCTTTATACATCCATTGCTATGGGTTACTTCTGATGGATCACCAGTCAATTATTATTACACATGGGAGTGTTCTGAATTTCCCTGCCTACCTCTTTGGAGATTATACGAGTGCAATTATGTAATTCTAATAGAGTAGAACGAAAACAACAATGTGATGTTATACAAAGATTTTTCAACTTTGTTAGGGGATTGGTCATTTTGCAAGTACATTGTTTTATAAGTATCCAATTGACATTACTTATATTATATTAAGGACCATTTCGCCTTACATCTTACACCTCTCCCAAACTGTGCAAGAACATTTCTCCTGTGCGAGCCCCGGCGAGCTTCTACCACACGCATTTTTAAAACGAAGTTCAAAAATTAGCAAAATAATTCATACTTAGTAACGAAAATCCTATGATCAACATCGTTTCAAAAATCCCCATCACGTTTACTTTCACCACGAGAACAAATTAATAGTCAGAGATGACGGTCTATTTGAACGCAATATTGCCCTCAAGGAATTAGACGTTGGTAATGTAACAATTGGGTTGGTACATAAATCCAGTAAATGTGGGCAAGTCGCGCGATTTGTCAGGCGTGTACGCGCGCAACAAATGGCCTGTCGACGACTTGATGGATCTGTCGCCAGGAGTCCTCGCAGAGGATTGCTCGACTCTATTAACCGTAGTAGTGTAGTGATCCAACGCGAACGACATCATTTCTGTTGGATAAATATCTTATTTACGAACGCAATGTTTCAGTTCGGTACTTTTAGCGAATCAGCTTCAATTGTAACATATTAACTTTATATACTTCAATTTAACGCACATAAAATTTCGGTGGCTGAATATATTTACTCTTTATTGATTTTTTTAATATATGTTTCTATCTATACCTCAAGGCACTTAGCCAAGCGATATAATAATATTGTTTCACAGTAGACAGGTTTTATACCTGGTGACGTTCAGTAACAATAAACTCAACAAATTGACGAAAGTAATAAAGTAAGGTATACATACTAATTATTCTAATTCATACACTTTATTCAGATGAAATTTACAAGTATTTTGTGTCGTAAGATGTTTTAAAATCTACACCAAATTCAACTATCTTACATTTCAAAAGCTATTAGCACAACTCAAATTTTGTGATCGGTCAAAACAGTAGACCAACGAATCGATAAAATCGCTTAAACACTGAAGTGGGGATTACTAAATACCTCTTCTGAAAGAAACAAACTACAATGTTTAACTTTGTTGTTTAACTAATCTATAAGATTATTTATTTATTTATTATCTATTTGAAATTCGAATCGGTTTATAGAATTTATGTATAATATAGACCGTGTCGGGACGGCGTAAGAACACATTCCAAGATAAAGGGTGTTCTAAGAGGCGACTAAGCCCAGCGATGGCAGCACTTGGCACAGCTGTTGCTGCTCCAGCTCGCCACCAATTGGCAGCAGGTAGGCGATACATGAAGCTGTGATCGCAGCCCGTTACATACCCAGAAATTGAATATAAGTGATATCTCAACACTAATACGTCAAGACACATTATTTTCATCACCTTTAAACCTTCAGCCTGTACCGACCGAGTCCGGATCGGCAGATATCAAAAGCCTCAGAGAATATTTAAGAGTGCAGCTAGCTTGCCGCGCGATGTTTTCATTAACGATTACGGCAAGTTACGATTTAAAAAATTAGGACACAACTGCAATAAAACAGATGCGCCGACAACATTTGAACCCAGGACCCTCTAGGACCCAGGATCCTGTCTAAGTAATGACCTCTAAGCCACAGGGCTAATACCGCTACTACATTATTATGATATCTTCATGCAATGGAGTAGGCAGCGAATACTAAATGCTAAATTTATTGTAGTGACGTAAAATTTTAAATTATCAAATATACATCTCATACGTAATAGTAAATATAAAGAAATATGATGTGCTTAACTCATACAAACCTATATAGCTACCGCTCGAAACATACAACCCCCAGTCATTTCGACTCCCGCACGCAATCTAAGTAATTGGCTGAATTCATCGAATAGTTATTTCTCTTTTAACGTAATCCCGGATTAATTTATAGGCTGGAACGTGTACCTGATTTATTTCCTGTGTTATAATTTATTGATGTACCAACGTATATGTAGTTTTGCCTTCTCGACAATATCTAACCAACTAGTTACAGGGAGCCATAAGCTATAAGCTAAAGGATATTTAAAATAATATCTGTTTAAGTATTATTTATTTTTTTAAATACCTACGAGTAAAGCATCTTTAGTAACAGTACGAACGTTAAGTGCACAAATTGTGTTTATTTAAAGCACTGTCCCTAGTCTCCGTCGTTTTAGTATGCAGTATACACAATATGGAAGTTTCGAGAAAACGCAGTTGTGTTTTATTAAAATGTATCTCTGCCTCGTATTTGATAAATAAACCTTTCTATTTGTAAATCACATAACAGCCGATGCGCTCGTACATCGTACGTCACTTGCCTTATGGGATAGGCAGAGAGCATAGACTAACAAATTAAAAAAAAATAAAAATTAAAAGCAGAATTTAGAACAAAAATATTACTTAATAAATATTAAGGCGTAGTATTTTTGTGAAGTATGTATACATATATATTTACATTATAGTAACGTTTAATAATAGCATAATTTAATATTCACAGTGAAACATAGTTATGCTTCGAGGGTAGTTCAGATGACAACTAAGTCGTTCTAGCCTAGTCGTAACTTGTCGCATTAAACACAATAGCTAAAGGATAGACTGAGTGTAGACTTCAGGTGGCCCCAAGAGTTCCCGAGTTGACTGTACAAGATCTCGCGAGACTCACACCCCTACCTTCAAGAACATTCCGTAACAAGTCAATGCGCTTGCAACAAAGTACTTCCATACGTTCAAGATAACAGCAATTTTCGATCCATATAATATTGTCATTATTATAACATCACGACAGGTCCTTTGTTGTGAGTAGAGACTACAGAGTATCAAATTTAATATCTCTATCGGACCTGCATGCATCTTCAACATTCAGTACCCCTTTCATAAGAAGGGGGTACTATGCACACCCCGATTCAGAAACAGGCGGTATGTAAACGTAAACGTAACTTCACGCCTGCAATCCCCGAAGGGGTAGGCATTGGAATGCAGAACATACCCACGATTCACCAGTTATGTTAACTTTATTTAGACGGTATGTAACGAAAAATATATGAGTTAAGACTTAGACTACACAGCTCTAAGTCTAGATTTCCTCGTTTCTAATTTGCGGTGTGACAGTTGCGTGGAGTTAATCGAAATTTCCGCTGCTGTGCCGTCACGTGCGTAATACGCAGGTCTCCCGTGTAATTTACCTGTTTTTTTTTAGGGCCGCATATATTATGGTTCATACGGCCGTATTTCTCTACGCCCCGCTGAAGATTGAACGGCTACTGAATGTGCTACTTTGTAAAAAGAAAAACAAGGAATAATAATATTTGTCTGAAAGTGACTGCGGGTGTTTCTTGGTAATGGCCGGACGCACGCCCTGTACCATGGTATATTTTTTATTTTTTTTTATTTAATAATTATTAATTATATTATACATTACATACTTTTACCGGTTCATTGCAATGCGCGAAAAAGTGTATTGACATTGTGTATTTAAACCCATAATTGATTAATGGAGTGATTATAAAAAAAAACTTAAACACTATACCTATATTTAAAAAATTCAATTCTCATCTAGTATGGTTTTATAAAGAAGTCACCTAGAGAAGAAAATGCGAGACATCGTACTTAGAATTTTGTCTACACTAGGATCGGTGGCGCCAGGGCGACCCTTGTGGGGTGAATTAACCGTCTACCACCCTGGCGGTCAAACTCCGGCCCGCGTTAACGGATCCTTTAAGATTGGACTGCTGATGTCGCGAAACTTAAGACGTTTCAGCTTTTAACTTGTTTAGGTTGCCATTATTTTATTTGCTTAGTCAGTATTTATATTTATCTAAAATACTTATATACGATGGTTTAACATAATCACATTTTAAAAATCCAGTGAATTGAAGTTACGACGCCATTCGCTTACATAAATACGATGTCCGATGTTAGTCAAACATTCTCTTTGAAGGAGGTATCGTGGAAGTGGAGCGAGCCTTAAGCGATAAAGATTGACAACCGCTGGTCTATGCCATCCCCTTTAATGCTCCACCGACTTAAATTTTGTCGAATTTCCACCGCTATAATATCGTGTTACGCAATCTTCGAAACGAATGGCTTATGATTTCCGCAGTTTATGGCACTAGTGAAACAATTCTTGTGAACGACTTGATTGAGATTTGATTCCGACCTTAGTTACATTAAAATGATCTAACGGTTCGATAATCGCAAAATTTCATTTTGATCCGTTTTCCTAATATTTTGATTCATTATTCACCCAAATAACTATTCAATATTTTCTAACATTTTTATTGCGTTCTAACAGTACGGAGTAGCAGTACTATTTTAAGAAGGACACGAATCTAAAAAACAAAACACACCCTAGAATGAATATAATCGCGGATTTTTTTATTACCGCGCACCCAATATTAAAATGACTGAATATGAAATTCTATTACTAACCTTCAAACCGGAATATGTTAAAAAATAAACTTAAATCATTTGAATGTGTCAGTTCCCTCTGAATAATTCAGCGGGCCGGTGTGCCACACACACACGCTAGGTGTTTTCAGCCATACAGTAAAACGGAACAGGTTAGGTGACATATTTGGACATTCATAATTCAATACTCTACTGACGAAATAGAAGAAACTTACCAGGAAATGACTATACCAAATACATTGAGAGTGTACAATGAAATTAATAAAACTGCGATCGACGAAACTGATTTTCACTTATTCACTTTCAGGACACTGTAGATATCGATTCACATGTAAAGAGATACAATGGAATAAAATGTCAGACATAAAACACAGTGCGGGTCTCTTTCTAAAAAATATAGTTTAAGTTCTGAGATAACTGAAATTAAATAAAGTTAATTACACATTGGAAATGACAAATTTGATTGTAATAAAGTGTTATGAAGTAATCTTCGGTTTGATAGACACATATTAATAAACGATATTATAGACAAATTTACAACAAAATTTGTAACTGAGGTTGTTGTAATATCTTCAAAAATAGCTTAAAAATTAGTGCGCATTATATCAATTAAAACACGATTGGGTAAGTTATATGATTGTACCGCACATAAAAGGTGAATGAAAACCATGCTTATAATAATGCAAAAGAAATAAAAAAAAATCGTTATTCGTGTAAAAAGAATTAGCTAAAAGACCTTTAAGATATTTGCTTAATCTAAATCTAATGATATAGTTCACATATAATTATAAATAACTTAATACTATAGAATGTTCAGCAGTAGTAGCTGACTGGGTACTTTTTAAGTCAAACGTTACAATAAAAAAATTATTTCAACAGTATTAACGAAAAAAAACATTCATATGGCTTTATTTTCACTTGGGTGACACAAATTATTCTTTACTCAGTTGTCAAGCAATTTTGATATATACATAAATATTGTTTTTAGTGATATACACAATGAGAGCGGGTGGCCAGTATCAAAATGATAAGAGAAATCTAAGACAAAACCAAATATAACCGAAAATATTTATTAAATTAGACAGTTAAACTTAAATGTGATTGTAGCTAAATCTGAATACATTAAGTGAATGATCCTAAAGTTTGTGACTTTAATCCTTATCATTTTTAAACGATAACTGTGTTTAATGGAGCTACAAAGGGGCTGATAATAATGATAAAAATATTGAAATAGACAAATTGTAGTTATTTGTAGTCTTTTTAAAATCAAGATATGTTTATGGAGATATACAAAAGATTTGAAGTCGATAGAAAAGAGCTTTATAAATATTTAGCGGGAACAAGTGTGCAACAGGCCCGGTCCCAAATTTATGTATATCTTCAGAAAATGCGTCACACTGAAATGAATGCGCATATAAAAATTTTGTGCTGTTTTAGAAGAAGCGTATTATAAATGTGTTACGAAACAATATATGTAAGCTTCGTTGCGAGGATACCTCTTTAAAACCATAATGGTTTTATTAAAATGTATTTCGTTCAGCATCCTTCACTAAAATAACGGTATTCATCTGGAAACTTCGCTTTGGAACGAACAATTCGAATTACGACGGATTCGAATCGTTGACTTCATTAATTTCATTATCCGCCCCGAGTTGGTCTAAAACCGAATCCATTGAGATAATCCCAAAGTGTAAAATCAAACAATAAATAATTCAAATCAGAGAATCGCGATTACACAATAGGAGGGCGATTGGGAGGGAGCCATAGACGTGATGGCACTGAAAATTTGGATGAAAATCCGTCGTCTTGTCAACCGCCGGTGACAAATTTAATTATTCAACTTACCGAAACGTTAGCAAGATGACTTTTCCAGGAGCCGATAACTAAGTATAAATAAATTCACTTAGAGCCACCGCAGCAAAGTTTAACTTAATAAAACATTGAAATTTTCGTAATTTAATTGAACTGAGGTCGGATTCCAGTGAGACTGATTTGAATACGTCATTACGAATCATTTCACGCCCATCTTTCAATGTGGTTAATACAATATGATTAGGAGATCAACATCGCGTGCACACCGGAAGGCGCGCCCAATGAAACAAAATAGAAGTGTTTTAGAGTCGAGAAGCATTTTAATGAATACATAAAAAAAAACAGCATAAACTTATCTGTGTTTAGATTATAAGCCTTTTGTTGAATATAAAATAAATTTTATTGTCTTAAAACACGAGAAAATAAGAAATAAACCATTTTAGTCCATAGTTTGTAATATAAAAGAAGGGAAAATAATAGCAATATATACATTCTCAAATGAAGGGGGAAATATTTCATTCAATGTTAAGGAGCAGAAAAATTCGGCAGGCGTGCCCGATACTCGAGCCCACAGATTCTTGGATATATACTGAGACCCGCATAAATCACGTTAATGTTCCGACTAATGTCCCGTGCTGAGGTGTAAGATGTAGGCAAAATAGACGCCCACGGGAACACGCCAATAAAACACGCAAAGCACAAGCGCTGTTTTCACATGACGTCAGCGGAAAAAAGTAACAATTGTAGAAGTAAATAAGATATTTTTAATTAACTCCAAAAATATATCAAACAATTCATTTTCAGTACGCACGAAATTATCATGGCAATTAGTTTTGCTAATTTAAATCAATTATTAATTATCCTTATCATTGTGGATTACTTGACCTCTTTCCGATCAGGGGTATTGATTAGATATGTTATTTAAACATATAAATTCATCATCACGTGATTGAAATGCATCCATTAAATATATTATCTGCTAGTTACCAAGTAATTATTAGATTGCAAAAACTAATTACTAAAAGTAATCGATCAAAAATAGTGCCGTTTAAAGTCCTTCAATATGCAATATACAGTGGACTCAAATAGTTTTTATTTTTCTAGAACTCTAGATCTGTATGGTTATGTGCTAATTAATAGATATTTAAGGTATGTTTTTATTGTTTATTAATTTAGATATAACAAGCATTACATTCGTATCAGAACAGGAAGCCGGCCGTTTAATTACATTTATCATACATCCGGTCTTAATAATGTGACTGTTTGCCTGCACACAGTACTAGAAATCAACTGTACTTAATCTACACGAATATTAAAAGCTATATTTAATTGAAGAGCCCACTTTTTAAAGTTTTGTTTGTAAAATACAACATGTTCGGTAACCTGGAAGTTGTTATAATACTTTTTGATTTTTAATAAGCCGTATCTACTTCTTAAATTAATTTACACTAACGTTTATAATAACGTTTATACGTATGAAATCTTGCTCGGTGCGGCCGATCGCTATCGGAGCCCTTACAACGATTGAAAACAAGACGTGTCTTAATTAAAAGGCTTACTTGGTTTTATTTTTGATCAGAAATAAATGTATTCTGTTCGCTGCGGTTTTATTACCTCGTAAACTTTCGAACAATCCCTTTGGTGCTAGTAAAGTTAAGGGATTTACATTTGTAGCGACACCACCAGATATTAAATCATAATTAAATACTTAAGCCTTAGCCATTAATTGCCTTCATTAGGGCTCAACCATCTCCATATGCTTTTTTCACTTAATTTATGTTTTGATTTAACTAACTTTACATTTATTTTATTTCATGTTCCATAGAATTCTTATGTTATTAGCTTATTTGTATTTTCCGAAAAATAATTCGTGTGTGAAATCAAATTACATTTACAAAACCGTTTAAAAAATATTGGTTTCAATTGAGCGTAATATTAAAACAGAACTAATGATTCTTGGAAATATTCAGCAAATACAAATTTAACATTAAATTCATATAATAAAGCACTATGCAATTGAAGTTCTCGTTTTATCCAAAAGTACTTATCTATATACCTACACATATTTAACATAATTTTTTCTAAATACAAAACATTGAATTCATCAGGTCAGCGTACCATCGAGAGAAAAATTTTGAAGGCAAGAAGTTTCATTACATTTTGTAACTATAAATTGCTACATTATGTAACCTGTTGTAACAATGTGACATATTACAACCGTGTAACGTCAGCACCAGAATGAGTAAACACAAACATGTAACAGCTGGCAGTGATTGTGAATCTTCAGACTATTCTTTTTTTACCTTTTTCTTACGATTTCAGGGATTACAGGCGCGCAGTGAACATAACCGAGCAAATCTACACGGTTTTGTTCAATATTGTATTGATTACGAGGAAGTCACCAGTACGTACTAGCTTACGATGACATTTTTATATGATTTTCTTTTATTTTTTACTACATTAACCTGTCATTGTTGTTACTCATTTCCTACTAACATATTCCTTATATTTAAATTTTTGTTTCGCACCATAATATTACTAAATAAGGGTCACTACTGCTCCACTTGTACCGAAACTATACGCCGAGCTGTGCATTTAATGTTCCCATTTGTGATATTAATTAACGCTGACAACTGGAGCGTTGAAAAGTGCATATAATTTGAGTAAACGAGCATCGAGGTGGAACTGCACAGATTTTGGCGAATGCCCAGATCTAAATCTGACAATTCGCTCTTGACCCCGCCTAAGACGCTTCACGGTGTGCCAATACTGGCGCTTTATGACTAAAATCAGATACGATAAGCATTCCCTTCAAGCCTTGTCTTCCATAAATCTAATAATTTAAATTGCATTATCAAATTTTTCATCTAATCGCTGAATAATGGACGTCACGTTTGCTCGCATTCCGTTTCATAATTAAGTTCAGTAACGATATTGTATATTCTTGTAGTCGTAAATTTATCGATATCGTACAATTATTATCGTTTGATTATAAGAACAAATTAAAATTAATAATTTTAATTAGTGTTAAAAAAAATGAGCAGCATCAATGATGTTTGGTAAATGGTGTTCACATTTTCATTATAGCGTAAAAGGAATGACTATATGAAATGCGTTGTAGTGAGATCCATTGTAAGTGAATGACGATGGAAAATTAAAACATTTCATTCTCAGCGTAATAACTATCAAAGCCTAAGTGATGTGATGACGGAAAATATTTTAAAAATCGAGGGGTGATGTATTTTTCCCCGCGGCGGAACGCAAACACCTTTTCAATCCTTCAATGGGCTGAACGATGAGATTGTGGGAAGAGCGGGCACCAACTAGCGATGGCAGTTTCTTAATGGTATTGTATAAGACAGAAAAAATACCGAGATCGCGGTACAATGGTGCCCGGAGTGCTGTTTGCACGGAGCAAGATTAATCGTCGGAAGAGAGGACGCATTCGCGGCCAGCACCTCCGGCGCTCCTACGAAAATTAATCATTTTAACACGGCTTTGTCGCGGCGTCTCCCACGCGTGAAAATCGCTCCCTAATTAAATTACAATTATGCGACCGTTTGACAGATCACGTTTTCAATTTTTCACTCGAACATCTTTGGACGGGCAGATTTTACAAGTGCCATAAAATACCATGACGATTTGTCACACTCATTAGTCGGACAATCTGATGATCTCAGATACCTATCTGAAATGACGGCGCGTGTAGTTACGTAAAGCTTTCAGAAAGTGCGATGTAATCTCGACCGTCGTTTCCATAAACTTAATGGCGAAGTATCACAAAACTTACATATCGCTGTTATAACAACCCAACTTGGCATATTTGTTACTCCCTCAGTCAGCATATTCGCGTCGAATGACCGCCAATTTATGTGAAAACTTCCACACCGGTTACGGCGTGACCTATCTATAAGTTCCACTCGTCAAATAACTCGCGCTATCTGTTTCGCTGGTAACGTCTTAGGTGAATACGGCAGGTTAAAGTTTTCGCGCCAAAGTTTCAAATTTCAAAAGAGCAATGTGTCAATTCCGGGATTGAAATATGGCGACGAAGTTGCGTAGAGTGGGTGGCGGGCGACGCCACCGCTTCCGGCGACGATGGTATGATGCATTGCGTACGATTGCATTCAAATTCAACGGCGCTCGTAACACTAACGCCAAGATCGCGGCGCGTCGGTGCGCCGTGTAAATTTTATCTGAACCAAAATCGAACACCTTGACAGATATCGGAGGTTTGAATCGCGATAGTGGGTCAGTCACCTCGCTGCGTCAAGTGTACGTATGTCATTGGTACGTGCGACTCGTTCGATCTGTCATCGATAAGCGGCGGCCCGTGGAAATAATGAATGCGAGTGATGTATCTCGCTCGATATATAAGGTGGAAGGTGGTCGTGCCTCGCGGACCGCCTGGAGGATCAGTAAAATATTCCACTTAGCGAATTGCCCCACGTGAATAGACACAATTATCATACTGATACTTTCGCAGGGAACTCAGTTAACATGCGTTCCTTCAATATGATAAATTTAACACTGCTCCTTACCAGAGTATATTAAGACCAACATAATATATAAGAACTCGTAAGAATAAGAAACTACTTTTAACATACATATATAATGTGTAATTCGACGGTTCTATTCATTTCATCCATTTTATTCCATAGATATATATGTATAATGTACAATTCTAGTGAGACGTAAACGTACCTGGTGAAAGGCACAAATGTACGACACTCCTCTGCCTATCTCTATCTATAGGCGTGATTTTACGTTATAAAGTGTATTAATAAATGAAACAATTTTAAGCTAAACATACAATATTTTGTGAATAATATGATGAACATTTCAGTACAAGCTTTACTTAACACGAATTATTCAAAATCGATTATTCTAGCTACGAACCGTGTGCTGGGTTAGGATACAACGTCCATACAACCCCGCGATCAGGAAAACCCATCATATTTGCGAACAATAAAGTCCAATGTCGAGGGCGAAAACAGCCTTTACATACGACAAATAAAGAGGCGGAAAGCCTTAGATGATATTGTTTCCGGTAGGAAACGTCCAACTGAGCGGCTATCG
>DWEI01004435.1:0-11684 GCA_018245875.1 Mysoria ambigua
TTTTCTAGTAGTGGTTCGGAGTCTGGATATGTGCCCGACGCATGGCAATAGGCTCACCACCTATTACATAGTGGGACCTAAATGTAACCGGTGAATCGTGGGAATGTTCTGCATTTCTCTGCCTACCTCTTCGGGGATTATAGGCGTGAAGTTACGTTAGATACAACAAGAATTGTTAAATCGTGGGAGTTCGACACTTCTCTGCCAACGCCTTTGGTGTTTCTCCAAAGCGTGATATGTTTTTTTATTTTAATTTAATTTGTTTGTTTCAAATTCACATTACATATTGGGGTTTTTAAAAACACATCATTTAGGTCGAATATATAATAAATGAGGCGTTACCATTTAAATTAAAAGGGAATTAATATCAAGAAATTCATTTTCAATTACGATTAATTTTTCCCTTATGCATTAATTGCCCACTAGCACACTTAAAGTGGTCGAACCAATATCGCATCATAGATCATACTATATTCGAGTATAAGAATTGCAATCGATCGATACATTTTTTATCCAACTCTCTAATATACGGTTTAACTTATAAATAGCAGCTTGAGGCTATTATTACGTAAGTCCAATGTGTTCGCACCTATTTGGAACATTTCCTGTAAAGGTCCGTTCACACTACACTTTCAACGGCGCTTTTCAGACTTAATTTAACTCTAGTTTGCCGTTAAGCTGGCATATTAAATATCAGTGGAAAATTTTGATGTGGTGGTTATGTTTTATTTTTTTTAATACAAAAATATAACCGATTTAAACAATGAAAAGGTAAAAATTTTGTTCATGCTTGTCCTACAGTAGTTTACTGCAGTAAATGTTGTAGACAAAGTAATTTATTACGCTGGGCCAATGCAAGCATCGTCGGTCTTTTGAGGTCCACTGCTGGACATAGGCCTCCCCTAATCGGCGCCACTCCATCCGGTCCTGGGCCTTCCGAATTCAGCAGCTTCCCGCTGTCTTCTTCAGGTTATTTATTTATTATTACTGTTATTTATTAGTTAACAAGCTATTTCGAAATAATGAATTAATCATAGATTGCTAATATTTATTTGATTTCATTGGTTGATATAATTAGGTGATTTATCCTGGTTTTTCTAGGCTACAAAAATTTTTGAAAAAATTTATTATTAAAATATTTCATAAACATTTTGCCAACAATGTGTTCACTCTACAACATTTTTCTACTGAATGTTAAAGTGTTTATTTGTAACAGTCTCATGTATTCCGAGCCTTACAGATAAAGATCGTTACAGATGTTTTTGACTGCAATGGCTTCGGGCGAGAAATTAAATTAGAATCGACACATAGATAAATTACACGTGTATATTATATGCTACAGTAAATCTATATAAATGGCTAGTTTAATGTTCAGGAAAAGTTATTTAAGTTTTTATTGTCTTATGTAAAACTGTAATATGATGCAGTAAAGGTTTATTAAGGATGTTTATGAATTTTTATATGGTGTTGTGGGAATTTTATGCTGAGCTTGCAAAGCGTAATACGGTATAGGTACAGGGGTTAATATAGTTGTTTATAAAAATAGCTTAATTACTTAATTTATGACATTAATGTTCCATGTTTAGATAATTTCGGTCATTTTTAGAAATATTATTCAGAGGAAACGTGTCTATAAAGATGCGAGATGTGCTCTCCAATTCCCAACCCACACGCTGGGGCGTGGCGATTATGGGCATAGTCCGTCATGAGAGGCCTATGTCCAACAGTGGGCTGCAATAAGCTGATGATGACGATGACACTAAATTCACCTCCAATCATTTCTTCCATTAGTTATCATGCAGTAGTTAAGTTATCATGCATTACTCGTAGTTAATTGACTATATTTTTATTTATTTAGCGCAAGACCTTAAATGTAGGGGTATAATGGCGTGCTACAAGCCTAATGTACTTACAGTGGTTGGAAAATTGCATCGTGTTCTTTTATTATCGAGATCAAGTTATAAGTCATTTTGTATGGCGAGAGAATTCGATATTACCACGGCAGTTGTACTTATATTACCCATCTATGTATATATAATTTAAATAGATGATGGGTTCAAATCTCTGGTCAGGTACTATTAAATTATTTGACATAAATTTTCTAGTAGAGGTATGGAGTCTGGATATGTGCACGGCATATGGCAACAGGCTCACCTCATATTCCATAGTGGAACGTAAACGTAATTGATAGTGGGAGTGTACAACATTCCTCAGCCTACCTCTTCTGGGATTACCAGCGTGATGTTACGTTTAATATACACACGAATGTAAAGTCTCAAAGTTTTTAACGCACTGTGCAAAACCACAGGTATTGCAGCAAGCGTCGAACCAGTGGCGCAAGTGGTAACCTGACCGCCCTCCAGCGCTCGCAGGTCGCATGGGTATCGGGTTAGGTTCCGGTCCACTGCGCATGCAATGCAGTTTCCGATACTATTACGAAGAAAGGGTCTGGTGTTATGCGCACCGAGGCCTTATGTATCTGACGTATACGGTGACAACTGAAGCTTACATTGAAAACTCAATCGTAAGTTCAATGAGGTCGACTGTATTCGTGGACCAGTGTGGCATGTACAATGTCTTTACTAAAGAAGCACTCTGGAGAAACTAGACGTAATAATGTATTATGTAGCCGATAGTTTCTGTAGAGTATGTCTTATGGAATATAGACCAGATCTTGATAGTATATTGTTCTGAGAAGAATCTTGCGAAAATAAAACTATAGTTGAACTTTGCTACCAAATATGGAAGATTTGATTTGATTGCTAAAAATAAAATATTTAAAAACTGATGTCTGAAACCCACAGAGATCAATGATTGAATAGGATCTAGAACGCTTTTTGTGCAGATTTATATGATGAAGCCAGGTCTCTTACACGATTTGCTTATCTGTGTTAATTCGATCTGATCTACTTGGTCAAAGTATATTTTGTGCTGATCATACCCTTACGCGGATTCCAGCGGCACTTAGCTCGGTTTGAATCAAAGCACGATGATATTAGTTATTTGCTTGGACGACGCGGAAGAGTTTAGTAAGTCAAGGCGCCTCTCTCTGATGTGTTCCATGTGTAAATATTCGGCCATTGGAGACACAAACCAAGATCACGATACGACGATTTGTTTCTTGTTCTTGTCACAGGCTAAATCGTGTGTACAGAGGTTTTTTAATGTTGGATGCGTTACCGACATTACTGATATGTGTGTTGTTCTTGTATAAAACAACTACGAAATAATTTTAATGCTCAGAATTGATGGTGCAATTTTATTTACGAAAAAAGTTACTATCACATTTAATACTATCGATTGTGTCTATTTGATAGGAACGTCAATATCGACCAGTTAGTATCGAAAGATAATCAAAATGTACATCTTAAAACAATATTAAAAAAAAAATCAAATATGTACAAAAATAGTCAGAACTCTACGTCCGCCGAACGAGAGATTAAACATTGTTTCCTCTGCGTGTAGCTGCTCTGCGGCCTCTGTCGTTCACCTCAGTCGCTGGACAGTCACCTGAGGCGAACGTTGCATCACTGTCCGCGCGTGTGATCACAATCCGATGTAGATAATATAATTACTCGATTGTTAATACAATAGAGTAATAATCGGTCGATTATATCGACTTAGTTTACTCTAAGACCAGTTTATACACCACGTAGCTTCGACAATTGTATAATAGTCAGCTTTCATATTTGGAATAATTCAACACGTACAAACAATGCGAGCTTCGCGAGGCCTACATTCGAGGTAGGGTGCCGGTTCAAATGTGTGTTTGTTCAAAAAGAAACGTTGAAGTGAAATGTTGAAGCTCATTTGAGCTTTGTATAAACTATGTGGGTTTCATTAATTCGTGTGCCGGTTATTGTGATTCCCGCTTCGCTCTTGGGCCGTGTGCGATGTGAGTTTGAAAAATTTTATTCTCATCATTAATTTACTTGGACTTGCATAAATTATAAACTCTGCCTTATTACGAAAAAGGTTTTTGACTTTTAATCTACCGTTTCTCATTCATTTTGATTGTTTTGTGTACAATGAGAAGTCTGTTAAAATGATAAATAAAATTAAATGAGAATTGTTAAAATTTAACAATATATGTCTTGCGGTTTTAATGATTTAATAGAACTTAATTGAATATATAGTGATGTGGACGAATGTGGCTTTAATATTGTTACATGCGAATAAATCAAGTGATATTTTGGATAAGAAAGAATAATAATTGAATGTAAAATGAGCAGAATACATATTCGGGTAAGTTATTGTTTGTTTATGTGTTATTTAAAATTGTATGTGTGTTTTGTTTGTTACTGGGGCAACGTGGAGCAATGTGGAGAGTATAAGCAAGGTCTCGTTTAGGTGTAAACTTATTGTACTATTTATTATATTTATGTTTGTGCTTATTAAAGTCTGAGTCTGAGCGCCTGTGCTGGAAGTTGGGCATATTGGTAAATACAAACAGTAACGAGGTGAACAAGCCGAGGTATATTAAATAGTATATTTCACTTGGATTCTTTTTGATATCGATAATGTTATTGCATTGCGTGTACCACAAATTAGCCCACTTACGATGACAGAAATTTTAAATATTACGCACCTTATTAACACGAAAACTCAAAAGTAAATTTTTCGAAATTAAAATTCATTTGAACAGTTCTTTTTTTATTGAAAGTTACAGTTCAAAAGATTCGAAGATATTCGCCGAAGTGAATTAAAAAAAATGTTCATTTATTTTAATATATAGTGTTAAATTTCGAAAGAAATAAACGTCTTTGATTTGAATTTCAATTATCCTTTATTTATTTTACCATTAATGAAATAAAAAAAGAATAAATTTACACGAAATATTTACATTGAATTTATAACTAAGAATTTCTAGTTAAAGTTAAACTGGGACTGTGAATTTGTATCTGGTATATGGCAATGCCCTAGTGGGACGCAACTGGTGAAAGTTGGGAGTGTACTCCACCCCTCTGCCTACCTTTTCGGGTATAACAGTCGTCATATTTGAATAAGAATTCTCAATTTATCTTAATGTTCGATGTACGTGCAACTTAGTGAATTCACAGTATAATCATCGTGCATAATTCAACAAAAATGTGACATTCAGCATGCATGTAGCAGGGATTTAGAAGACGTGATATGAATATATTGTACGATTGAAGTTGCTGGAACCCTTTATGTGTGGTTTGACTGTCAGTTCACTACTACTTATTTCTGTCGGTAAACAGTGCAGGATGAAGTGTATGCTCTTGGCAATGGTCCTATTTTTCAATTATGACAATAGACGCACAATATGACACTTCCAGGCGTTCCTTTCCTTAGACTTTATGAATTCCTTTAACACTTAATTATTGATTATTAATTAAGTACCGGTGAAACATGGGTGTGCTACGCACCTCTGCATATCGCTTTCGCGATTACGGACGTGATGTTACGAGGAAAGTTCAAACGTATTTGTAAAACGTGACATACACGTGCTTAAGTCGCGTTCGCAATGCGTCGTACGGATTCTTTATATGTATTTCTAATAGAGTTCTATATATAGACATAATACGCTTGTTTATATATAGAATACGACACCGACACCAAAGGTTATTTTACTTATCGCGATCTCGTGTCATTCAAGTTAATTATTGGCAGCAATGCTATGTATATTTATTGTTTATTGTTTATTTTATTTATGTCATACAGCAGAGAACTTCGATTGGCAAACATCTTTATCCTTACAGAACTGCCGCATTTCTTCTACCATTCATACTCTGTTCATACAAAAACGTCGGTTGCGCAAAGCTGTGACTACGTGAATGTAATTAATATTAATCTTAATCAATAAAATCACAAAATCAAATGAAACAAGCATTTCTTATTATACGAGTGTCACTGTAAGGTGTTTTGTTTGTTGTTCCCACACACGAGATTTTTGTTGTGTGTCGGCTCGGCTCTGTGCTGGGTTCGGCTCCGTGGTGCTGTGCGGTATTCGGGCGAAGCGGTAAGCGATTTACGAATTGTCAACTTAGAATCTCAATTACGAACATTTTATACCCAAAAAGAAAACGTGGTTAATTATAAAAAAATGTAATATGAAACATAAATAATAATTTAAACAATTCATTGATATGGAATATAAAGCTATGAAATAAATCTTCTATCAATACGCCAGGTTTTTGACAACATGCGTTACCCTTAGATTAGTAGGGTTTTATAATTTGTCCTTGTTTTATGAACGTGTGCTTCCATAGTGTGATGCAAAAATACCTCTACCTGGGAAAACGTGGGAGTGTACTCAATCTTCTGCCCACCTCTTCGGGGAGACACAGATGTATTTCAACATTTTTATCGAATTAGCTGATTGCAGTTCCTTACACGTTAGAGCTTGTTGGTTTCTTGTCAAAAGTCGACAACTTGGTTAACGCCAAGTGTGACATTATTGTCAGTTAAATACAAGTGTACAATTTTATTTCGCTACTCGTTCATCACTTGCTACGCACACTAACCAATAAATATTGTTCTTTGAGTTGTGGGTATGGTAACCCCTTTACCTGCCGTGGTTTTTCAATCGTGTTTTTTTGTATAGAAATGTCAAATAGGTGTTACAAGAACATATGTCCATACCACTGGATATAGTTCTAAGTAAGGTTTTTGTTTGTTTTTTATTTCACATAGTTATGTTATTATATTCCTGTGGAGTTACTTTGAATGTCTACTGTTTGTATGAATACATAATCTAAACAGTTGGGTATTTGTATCTGACCTTTATCGGAGATTTCGGCAACAATTAATGAGATGTCTTGACCTTTTGCTTTGTAATTGAGATTTTATATTTTATATGAATACATTTAGTAGTTTGTAATTATAATTTATTTGATGTAAATTATGTGAGAATTTCATCTGAGATTTATGCGGTGTTGTAATAAAACTTCTCGCTTCTTAATTCCTCGTGTACAACATTCCAGTCACCCTTCATTTCTCACACACCCGTTCTCCTTCATCATCATCATTAGCTGGACTCAAATTTATTCTGTTCAATATATAACATATATAGACTAAGAAACCTTCTAAATAGAATTCCGATTTGCGAACGAATGTAGGCAGAAGTTGGATGCGACGAGCCGAGGACGGATCGCGACTGGCTCATCAGTGAAGGCTTACGTGCAGCAGCGCATTGAGACAGGCTGTTGATGTGATGACGTCACATACACATATGTATACATGTGTATATGTCTTATTATTTACAATTCACTATAACCATACATAATCAGTGCAATGTGCCAGAGTACCTGTACTTCTCTGCATACCTCTTGGGGGATTACTGGTGTGATGTTATATATATGAGTATATCTCATACTATTTACAAAGAACACAATCGTAAATAACGCAAAAGTATTATCAAAAAAATGCCTGGAATCCGTCGTCCACGACATAACGAGATGGCGTGACCCAGACTTAATTACGAATGACGCTATCTGCATCAGATAGTGTTTTCGCGTGCATACAAAATTAGCGCTACTCGTCTATCTCAAGCTCGACATCTCCACGTTACAATGAAACATCTGTTCTTAATCCGTTATGTGATAACTGTCGAGGTACACAATTATAACTGTTGTAACATCTCTAACTGGATAATAACATCTCTAACTGGATAATAAGTAGTTCACTGGCCGTTGTTATCGCGTCTCATGTAGCGTGCGATGTTTGGATAGGGGGTTATATTTTCAGCAGCTGATCTGTTCGGTCCAGTTATGTGAGTCTTATATGAAAAGAGTCGCGTATGAGAAGACTGACGAGTGTAAAAGAAATATGTCAAATGTATAGACATATTTGGCTTTCTTAGATCTTGTTCTTAGATCATGATCATGAAATATGTCAGATCTATAAACATGTTTGCTCTCTGCCTACCCCATTAGAGACTTGGTAAGGCTATATAGTATAAGTAGAGGAGGGTAGTACGCACCTACATTTTATCAATTGTGTTTATGTTTCCACCGTGAAATAGGCGGTGAATTTTTTGCCATGCACAGGTCTCGGATACAAACTCCGAGCTACTATTAGAATATTCTACTAGGATATCCAAATTAGTACAATCCAATAGTACCCGGCCAGGGACATGAACACGGGACTTTGGATCTCGCTTGCTACTCAACCAACGAGGCAGTCGCAGTTAGAACCTTATGTATATGGGCATACTTCAATATTAAAGTTAATTAATAATGAAAAGTTAAAAGGCTCACAAATCATAAGTTTACCCTCATGTTAAAGTTAGATTTAATTGCCAAACATGTTTGAACATTGTTTATATAATAATCGATTTCTATACATAAATAACCTGTTTGCAGTCAAATTACGTATGAGTTTCCAACTTGGCTTAGCATTGTAGGGACGTAAATATAAACTTAAAAGTCGTTGAATAAATATTGAACATTATGTGTTAACTGACGACTTATGCATAAAACTACCTTTCGTGTTGTTCTTACTAAGTCTCAACTATATTTTAAATAAGATTTCTCTTCTTCGTTAATTAACATTATTTATTTACTTGCTCTCTGTTTTAATTTGCAATTTAGGTTGTTAACGGTTGCTTGAGTGACTTAGTTTTGATGCGAACTAAAATGATTTCGTATAACGTCTTATCGCGTTTATATGTACATGTGTATAAGTACTGTGAAGTTATTTGCACCGGTCACAGGTTGTAGAAGAGAGATTCATTGATTGTTCCTCGCGATGCGCCGAGGCGAAGCGGTGGTGAGCAACTAACTAAACAAAATGTAAATTTGTTAACAGTTTCAATATTTAATGCGCATTTTTTCCTTTATTATACTATTTATTTTGTTTTTTTTTTAACAATAATAGGTGTGTTGTTTGATGTTTGAAGATCTTAGTAGTTTCCTGAAGTTACACACAGGGTTAACAGTAAAAAATACTTTATAACGTAAAGTGTATTGATACAATACAACGTATTACAGGTACATATATGTGTATATTCGTAGATACATGCATATAATTACCTATTCTACGGGTGAATCGGGCTCCTGTACTATGATTCATTTCATATTCCGTGTCCGTTCACCAGCTGTGTAGTTCATGTGAATGAGTATATCAATTTCATATTCCAGTCACCGTCTCTATGAAGTTATGTCGCTGACCGAAAGCTAATAGAGCTCTCGAGACGTTTATGTATGTAATTAATTTATAACGAAACTCCACTTGAGAACGATCCAATAGTGAAAATGAAAATGAAAATATATGTTTGAAAATGAAAATATTTATATATAAGAAACACATATACAAAGTAGTAACCTTCGATATAGAGACGGTGACCCCTTGACGTAGTGCTGGTGTCATTTAGAGAGCAAATAAAACGGTCGTCTCAAATAATATATGTGTAAGGAATGCCAAAATTCAAATAATAGTATCTACGCAAAACGGAATTGGACTGGTTTAAGTTTAAACATTCCTGCCAATTACATTGATTTATCGTATATTGCTGTGTAGAGTAGTGTCGTTCTGACTATGAAATAAAGAGCCTTTTTAATACATTTATTATTCCTAATAGAAACGTAGTTCATGCAAAGTAGAGCAATTATATAAAAATAATTCTTTGATACTTTAAATCCCCAAATGCGATGCATTATTCCCTTGATGTTCTCTACTTCGTGGGTTATCTCTATTAATACCTTAGCCTTCAAATATAAGATATTTCTTAATAGTTGTCGTTTAGTTCGCTTTTTATACGAGTATAGATATCCATCATCTCCTCTGAATAGTACTTCATCTGATAACGACTTTGATTCGTCAAACATATCTTATTAACCAGATATACTAATTCCTCCCTCATGTGCAGAACCGTAATTAATGTCTTAGGCCAATTCACATACTGTCGTCTGATCCCAAACTAGACCCCGATTGTCCCACCAGATCCTGTTGCTAAAAGCTGGCACAATAGTACCGTTAAACTATATCTATAGATACTTGTAAAAATAATCATTTATATATACAATTTTATATACATATTAAGAGCAAATACTCTAGAACATTCGTCCTCATCGAGTATCGAATGCACGGGAACATGTCGCGTGACACGCGAAGGCGCGTTCAACTCTGAACCGTGCGAAAGATTCGGTCACTGTTATCGAACGGGCGATGTCACGTAGGCGTTTCGCATGCCGCGGTTTGAATATGGAACGGTCGAGCGGTTTATTGTTCTTTTTCTATATTAAATTTAAAGTTACACGAGGGACCGGGAACGTGTGTTACATCGTGCGGTTATAAATTGGATCTGATTGTACGATGTATACATTTGTATGTGCTCCCTAAACCACGTATTCTTGTTTACGATATGTTGTGTGCATTTGTGACTTCTACGATATATTGTGTGTATTTGTGACTTTGTTTTAAAATTATTGTTACTATTTATGTTATTACGCATGTATTATAATTTTAAAATAAATAAGTCATGGGAATTATTTTACCTTGGAACGTAAAGTTAATAATAAATATAAGTAAAATAAATTATATACCTAAATACATAACACGTGTAGACAGTCACACGTGACCGCTGCTATCTCTGAACAATGGCAGTTGACCATCGTGACTGTAGGAAGTGCAACAGAATATGGAACTATATGAAAATGAATTGATAAAAGTATTGCTGGTACTAGATGCCTCGTCGGTGGTGTTGTTTGCGAGGACAACTGTCGATCGGGAGGGTTTACGTCGGGCACTATTGGTTTTTCCTAATTTAGATTTATTCGCAGTGGCTCCAAGTGTAGAGGTGTGTCCGATGTATGACAATAGGCCCGCCAACTATTCCATAGTGGGGTGTAAACGTAACTGAATCGTGAGAATTTCTCTGCACACCTCTTCGGAGATTACAGGCGTGATGTACGTTATAATAGTCTAATGTAAAGTCCTAATAGGAATTATATAAAGTTTGTTAAATGTTCGTGTTGGGTCAATTATGATGTCAGTGTCCTCGTGAATTTATCGATTAAATGGTGGTTCTGAGGCGTGAAAATGTGTATAACATAATATGTAATAAACGCTTATGTAATACCATTACATTGTCAGATGTCGATATAACTTTCAGATTTAACTTAATCTCGTACATTAAGTTACTAATTAAACATCAAATGTTCCAATTTCAGACTTCTTTTATGGCGATGTATGTATATATTCATGCCTGTTATATATCTACTATTTTAACTAGAATAATGACGGGTTGATTTTATATAATGTCAAGTGAATGCATTATGATATTTATTGTGATTTTTTCTGTTACTTTGCAATCTTCTAGCAAATCGTATGTAGGTATATTACCGATACCATCTATAACGTTAAACATACGCTCACGATCGATTTTCGTGACGATTAAATAAACAGACGGAGTGCAAAATTTTGAGGAAACATTATGTAATCGTGGGAATAACATTTAGAGAAATTCGCGAAATAACTTCATATTATTCATTAGTACAGGCATGATATGACAGATGTCAAAACGATGATCTAATCACGCACAGAATAGTAGAGGTTTCGAACGGTACTATCAGATACTTATATTATTTGTACGAAACCTAGTTTATTAACGATGGAAGCTACTGTTTATACCAAAAGTATATACATGTTTTTGTAGAAGCTTTTTGTGTCATGGAAAAAGTAGGTAAGTGAATAAGTAATTTACTTAATTAGATGTTCTT
>DWEI01004436.1:0-11684 GCA_018245875.1 Mysoria ambigua
ATGTTTTAGTACTTATGAACATTACAAAATATATAAGTTTGGCGTAAATATTTTTGTTAGGCATGCAAAGAGAGAAGAAAGATCGTGCTATTAGCATGGGAACATGTTGTGATAAGGGCGAATCACTCTGACAGGGGACTGTCGGCACGCGACCGCGCGCCTCCACGCCAGGCCGGCCGCGGGAATCGACACCGACACTTCAATCATCACCATCCCGGGGTTGTGAATTCCCCGATAACTTATTTGCAATTTCATATCGCATTATCCAATTGTTTGAAGTTCACATGTAAGTATATTTTGTTTGCGTAGATTATATTTTTTTATCTTCGGAAAGCATGATTTCTTCACATGCCGAGGACCGGTCTCGCTGGCATTTTTTGAGATTATTTTACACAAATAAAATAACAACGGAACGATATGATCCGACGTCGTGGAAACGGTAACTCAAATAGGTCATCTCTATCGCGGGATGTGTTGTATCAGATAAGGGCGGTTCACACGTCCCAACAGCGCACTTGCTCACAATCGCGCCCCAATATCAACATGTCACCATTGTCACACGCTGGATATGTGTGAAATGTTTGCTCGGTCCAATACAGGTGCGTTACTATCAAACACGTACGCGTGTCAATATTATCTATACGACTCGTTTAACTCTGGATTCTCAATGTGCCCGATATACTCTAGACGCTGTACAATCTCTGGACACTGTTAACTCTAGGAACTCTATAGACTCTATATACTCTAGTACATATATTTTTACAAATCTAATATAACGTTCACCTTGCATAAAACAACTTTCAACAAGCCGGCCGGTCGGTGCGCGACGATTAAATCCGTTTATTTCAGAAACTGGTGCCGTTCGGATCGAAACGTTACGATATACATAAACACGTGTATGTCGTTACGCGAAATGTTTCCTTGAAATAATTACGTCAGGCAAATGTAACTACGTCCTCGTAAGCCACGATTGAAATACAAGCAAAGCTTCGTGTTGTATTAATATTTTTTAATAACAGTTTATTGGGTTATCACTTTATCATTTCCTATCATTTTGCAATACATATATGTAAAAGGAAATTGTTGAAAATAGAATAATTGTTGTAGCTTTGTAATAATAGAGATTCTTCACATACTGTGCTCTCTGCCCACCCCGCAGGGATATCGACGAGAGGTTATAATAATAATGTTTAATTTTATTAAGAAAATCATTATTTCTATCCACAACAATCTACCGATGATCTATGTCTTGTAACGGCCGCACGAACGTGTATCAAATACATTGCTCGTTAATTTAGCAATGCCTATATTTACATTTACTCGCGGAACGCAATGTATGATGGACATGTACTGTGTGTCGATAGGTATATCCGCCATCTACTAACCCAGTGGTAACTAATTAATTTGTTTCATTATGAGTATACGATCAAGTATCATATACAACGCTCTTTAATTGGACGGTGCATACATTAACGTCAGTTTGCGTAACGCAATGGATAACGAAATTTGTTAATACATTTGTCCGCCCAGAGCCCGCATTGGTCGTTCTCACGCGCGAGCACGCACGGAATACGCAAAGCGCGTGAGAAAGAATAGTGCGGTCGGCGACGTGAATATTAAAACACTCACTTACATTTTCATTGCCCCATATATGAGTATTTCGTTAGCATTTCCAGTTACGTTCTAAATACGTTTTTACTATATTCTTGATCATGTGCTTGGGTGAATAGACATATTTATTGTTCGTTGCTTTCTGCCCACCCCATAAGCCACCTAGCATAACGACACATTAATAATAATAGAACAAATATTACAATAAAAAAGCCTTAACCATTTGATAGAAATTCCTTTTTCAGCAGTGATATGATAATTGAATATAACGATCAATATCATAACAATAATATTAGCCGAACTCATACAACATAATATCAAACCCAAAGGCCTCGTATCACACCAATAAGTATTAATAATGAATACTGCAATTTATTTAAAATTTCTAACTAGACGCATTTATTACAGCAAAACCCGTTGACAAATTATAATTGAAAAATATCAATATTTTATTCGTATCGATCAATCGGTGTAAAAAAACGGGTTTAATTTTATCATTGGTTAAAACATAGAAATTAATAAAACAATGAATATTATGCTTGCCATTCAAAAGACATCAACGAAATGCTTAAAACGAAATAAACAACTGTGCCAATAAAATAGTATCAGATGAGTCTTGAAATATGCTAAAAGAGTGAAACAGTTCGGTTACAAGTTGACAAAGAGCCATTAAAATAAAAGACGGTCCACATTAACAAGTGAGGCTTGTAAGAAAGGGCTTATCTGATGTACGGCTCCATTTACTGCGACCGTTCGGCGTATCGCTACGTCACCGCGCTGCGCCGGCGGCCATCGCGCCCGCTAACAAATTGTAAACGTCTCGTTAAATTCACAGGTCGTTTCGATGATCGCCTGCTTGGCATACATCATTGAGGTGTTTTGTCTAGTTTTAATAAATTTTCTCTCTTCACAGCTTCTTCTCGATCCCACTGATCCTTTCGTCTGATCGCGAAGCGGGATCGAAGAGTCTGTGTCCTAGTAACCAGAAAGCTGACACACGACATAACTTATATGTCGGTATGTTGTACATATTTATATGTTTAGTCATTTTCTTTTCCACTCAGACACAGAATCCCGTGCTGATCTCTTGTCGTGAGTGGACATCGTACCCGCGATCCCCTACTCAGCAACCATCGAGCCACAGAGCCAGTCAATTTACATTAGTCATTGTTCATGCTGCCCACAGAGATACCAAAAAATAGTGGACAGATTTGAATTCCTATTACTATCGAAATAAGTATTAGAATTTTTTAAATTAATTAAACTCATTAATATTCTTCTGGATCGCTTACGACTTTAAGTACCCGAATATGAATCGAGTTAGAAAATAATTTAATAAGACCATATCGGTGTCTGATTATCCGTATTTGTTTATGGTTATTAAAAAACTCGTGTGTGTAAAACAAGATCACAGACGTTGTTGATCCGTCGCTCGGTTGGTACCTAATTAAATTTCAAGCTGTCCAATCGACTGCCGTCGCTTCCGACCGGCGACAATAATTCACCGGAGCTTTGGATCGACGGAGCAAAACCTGCCGCGGCGGGTTGGTTGTCAGCTTTTCATTATTCATCGCGGGATTGGGATTATCAGAAATTAAGTAGAAAGTCTGGATATTTGAGTTCGAGGTTCGGAGGGTGCGGCGACGGTTGGAGGGATCTGTGTCCAAACGCTGCTGGTTGGGTCGATAGCGGGAGAAAAGAATTACTCGTCTTTAGAATTTTAAGACCAATATTGTAACACACTTGGGTAGACACTCGACAACATTCTTTGTCAAAATAATACGCTCGGTTGTCATCGAGCTTTAAAGCTTTTGCAATTTGATTATATGAGGGTATGGAAAAGTATCAGAAATCTCACATCCATCACAATATCTGTACCTATATCTGTGACTAATCTCAAGTAGAACGTTAATTAGTCACAATAGGTATATGTAAGCACATCCGTTTTCATCGACTGGAATGCAAAAATACCTTGACACGAAACACTTGGCAAAGAATATTAAGATAGCAAATTTTAAGAATTTCAACAAAATTGCATAATTTAATATGGATCGTATCGAGGTCGCAGAGACGAAATTGTCAAACGTCATTTTATATAACCGAAAAATACCAAATTGTTTGCCCTAAAATACTTGTTTGAATCGGAAGTGAGTCTAGGAATGTCCTATGTAAGGAGAACCCAATTGGTAATATTAGCTGCGGCCAGTGTTCGGAGCCAACAAGTCGCCGTAATCGGCCGCAGCCGCGCGCGGGCGACAAAGGCGAGGAACGCGCGGCCGCCGGGGCGCTGGTGCCTGCCTTCATTGGCCACTACATACCTCCGGGCTTTTTTACGTCCACAAAAACGGCCGATCGCCGTGTAAAAAGTGAGCTCGTATTGTAATGAAATTTTGACTCATGCTCCACCCCGGACGGAGTCACGTAATACTGTCGCGAGAGAAGCTCGAGCGCTTCACAATCAATTCACATCGCGATGAAAAAACCTATGTATCATCATCGACCCGTTTCACGATCCACTGTAGAACCCGGGTCTTCTCACAATGAAGAGGATTAAGGTCACCTCCTACCAGGCTAAGTATTGTATATACGATTTCTGAAATCAAAGAACGGTTCGCTATATCTCAAAATATACAATTATAAATTGCCCCTATGCTAAATTGAGTATTAAGCCGTCTAGACTCACGTATGTTTTTTCGGGATGGTCCCACTAGTCTCGGACCTATCCGAGGTCATTCCTCATGAACCCCCGCCGATTGCAGTATACTCGTATGCTGCAACCATTTTCCTAGTAAAATGTCTACGATTGCAACAGATCGTGCTGATCAGGTGAATCAAATCCGGAGCACAGCTGCGGCTGGACCAGCTGGGCAACGAGCCACGTTCCAGTGGTGGCATTAATCGTACGATCACAAAGGCTCGGCCCGCACGCGAGTGCGACGCCAGCAACAATGGCGGAGTGGCCGGCGGCTGACAAACCCGCTCTAGGTATAACACGGCTCCTCTATATTTTCCGCATTGAGATTGCGTGCCGCGTGGCCGGCGGCTGAGGACAATTTATAGCCGAGTGGAACCGAGCCGGTACACTCTCGTTATTATTTAACGGCGGACCTCAACTCTGGACAGCTCGCCCCCGGCTATACCCAGTGCGATCTCGCTCCGCATGTGTGCCTTTATACCTACAATTGGACCTTTTGCGTTTCGCCAATAAATTTACTTCTTTATATAGAATAGCACGCCAATTAACATATAGGTGGGCTATTAGTGACGAATTTGCGTATGTCGCACGCAAAAACGCACATTCAAATCGCAGATATTGGCGTCGATTTTCAATTAGCGACACACCAAATTGGATGTTTAAATGTCCGTGCGCTAACTGTATACGGTGGCGGAGCGCTGGCGGATTTTTTTTAGACGATTTGAATTTTATTATAGCGGTGTCGGGTGTCGAACGCGATGCCTTACAGAGCACGTGCGGCGATAAGTCGGAGTCGGGGGAGACGGCGCGATGCAACGCCGTGCGCCGAGATTGCTAAACGAACCAGTTCCATTAAGCAGCGTCCGACACTCCTTGTAGAGCGGCTAGAGCTGAGTGCGAGAGAGAGGCACATCGGAGGATTCTATTCCTTCAGTTGGCCGGCCTTGTGGCACGCGCCGGCTCGCCTATTACTTTATAATGATTTACAAACCTCATTAGATTTACTTCTGCAGCACTACGCCTACAGCGACTCGGCGCCGCGCTAGACCGAATGCACAGATCGAACGGCTAAACTATAAATAGAAGGTTACTAGAAAGGGAAATATCGATTATTCAGAGCAATACAATAGTTAGACAATCGAATCGCTTTTGGAGTAACATAATGTATTACAACCAGCTGGTTTTGCGGAATGGTCCATAAAACACATTCTAATAGTCATTACTTAAACTGGTCTATTTATGCAAAGGAACGATTAAATATTTTTAATGTAAGTATTATTATAGCTACATTAGAATTACATATTTGTATTCGAATAGCATTTAAGAATCCTTTATGCAAATGATCCATTATAATATTCTGGGGCAGATAAAAAATGGTTTCCATTTGAATGTTTCATAATGGACAGGTAGAGAACGGCGCGCAGCGGCGAACCACAGTCAAAACAATTCCAATATTATTCAAGCGAGTCATCACAACCCAACGATGATAATAAATATACTAAACTCGTAATTACGAAAAACAATTCCACTTGCAAATATAAATGTGATACTTAAGGACATTTTTTCTAATGCGCATCGTAATAAGGAAAAGAACTCGGGGGGCCAATTAGTGTCGCGAACGCCGGAGACCTTAAATCATGCGAGATGACAACTGGTTCACTACAAAAGGTCAACTCGAGAGTGGCCAAAATGCTCTCTCGGCCCTTTTATTGCAACTTTAACAATGTCTTATTAAGGCCAGACGCAGCACTCGAGGACGAAGATAATTTATGTGCAAAATTATATAGTTTATATAGTTGCTTGTGTAAAAATCGTTTGACAGAATAATAAAAACATAAAAGTCGCCCGATTCTTCTGAACACATTTCAATATGAACGTTGATAATTAAGCGTTGTTCTAAACCTGTCCTCGAGTTTTCGTCATTGGATCGTTTTTGTTGCCACATTTGGCAAAATCCGACATAACGATAAGCTTAGCTAAAATAGGAAATATCCATATGTCCGTTCAACCGTTAATTATTAAAATTGAAATTTGAAGAAATTTCTAAGAATTTTATATTTATCAATCCTTATAATATGGTTTATTCATAGTCTTTTATGGTCTCTAATTATGAAAGATGAAGCCTGTTTTTGAGACCGGAACGTTTTTGAGACTTGTTTTTTATTTCGGATTGAATTATCAAGTTATCTTAGTCTAATTTTCGAAAAAATATATAATTTTCACAACTTCTATAATATTAAAAGGTATCTTCACGCTTGTAATCCCCGAAGAGATAGGCAGACGAATGCATAACATTCCCACGTTTCAGTCCCACTATGGAATAGGTGGTAAGCCTATTGCCATGCATCGGACACATACAAATACTCCGAACTACTGTAGGCTAAATAATAAGATTTCTGTTGTGTTCTGGGTCTAATTTGTTAAATCCTGTTGGTCCAGTTCTGTTAAGTCCTGGGTTCTAATCGCTGGTTGAAATCTTTTGGAATTTTTTTTGTCCATCCAAAAGTTCACCCAACGCTCATGCACTATAGTAATGCATCACTAACAATAATAAATTAATAGAAATATGCATTTCATTTTGTGATATAAGAATTCTCAGTTCGTCTACACAAAAGTACGATGAAAAAAACACAATACGGTCATGCAAATGATTGGAGTCATTTTAAATATAACAATGACAGGGACCGCAGAAGACATGGCGATGAGTAAGACAATCGTACAACATTGTAAATAAAGATTTAAACGAATAACTTAAAAAGCTTTAATTTATTCTTAATACATATGTTCAAGTCGCGTAAGGTAGATACATATAGAACATTAATATTATATCATCACGCCTGGTACATTACGCGGTAAACAGACAGTAATCACCAATCTCTCCTAATGAACAGTACTTACTACATATACAATTCGCGTAAAAATCACAATTGATCCAAATAAAACGATCAGTCGAGAAGAATAATCAGAATTAGAAGAATGTTGTAGGTGTGGTCAGTGGAGATCGATCGCTGGATCATCACCGCGTGCCGGCGAGCGGCGCGCACGCACGCGGACTTGTTTAGAAACCACTAAACCTCCACACAATGGACCGCAAACTGGCTTTTGTACCGCGGTGCAAATAAACGCACCTCGCGGCACCTATACAAACACCTTATCATTCTTAATATCGAACGAGCACGTCCCCGACCGACCATTTTGAATATCATGTCGCGACATTCGCTAATATTTCATTGCTCGTTATGTAAATGAGAACGGACATATATTGATATTTTTTTCGATTTTCTTAAATATTTGTTTTATTTTTCAATTGAAAAGAATTGAAACCGGCGGGTGATTATGAATCATACAGAGGTGATGAATGTTTCAAAATGAGACGAGTAAAGACCGGGTTGGCAGACTAAATCTGTAACAATAACAGAGATATTGTGCACTCGATATTTCCTTGCTAACCCCACATACCACACACCACATTCTACACATAAGTATTAATATCGAATGTTTTTTATTAAAGTAAGTAAGTTCTAACGTCGCGCCTTTGTTTGGATCACAGGAGCGGCGTATATAACATCTCGACATATAAAAGTGTGCTCTCAAAACATCGAAGAAGCTGACACCCAGCAATTCAACGGTAGGCAGGAATGTCTAGCCACTGGGCTTGTTTAGTTTCCGTCGCGTCAAGTATATACCGCGGTCGGCAGTGACCGGTGCACTGTTTACACACCTCGGCGGCCGGCGAGCGGCGCGACCACGCCGCACGCCCACTCCTCGCGACGCCATTGCATGTGTCAGCATAATTTTAACTGTAAACAATCGTAACAAACCCACGTCGCACCGAGCCCTGCGCGTGTCCACACCAGTGAAAACGTCGATTTTTGGATTCAACACAACACGCATTCAACACCGGCGACTCTACATAAATATATCGTCGCCACAAAGTGTCTCATCAATCATAAGTGTCCGTGGCGCGGTATGCCATCGAGCGCGTTTTTTTTACCACCACGCCTGACTCCGTGACCGAACGTAACGTACGAGTAATGCAATTTTGATTAACTCCAGCGTCGAACGCGCGCTCCCAATCAGCCGCGATAATAATGGAGACATTACGTTCATGACGTGCGCTGTGTTTCGATGTGTCTGACAATGCGCCGGTTACCCACCTGAGCGGGTCGTAATGCGTTTCTTGTGCGCCGTATTGTCTCGCGTAATAATGCAATTCAAATACACTAAGTGATATTATTAATGTGAAATGAGAAATCACTTGGGTGCGCGGTGCGTGTAGAAAAAATGATACGTCATTAACTCGATGAGACTGAACATCGATCATCTCACAAATATAGCTTTATTCGATTAACATCGAAACGGGAATCGGTACGGGTTAAGTAACATTCGGTTGCGTTCATTAATTAGTGTTCAATGAACACGTAGAAAATATTGTCGTCCTCGATACTTAATAGGCTTATCGTAACACGCGAATCGCTCGTAACGTCGACTTTCACTCACTGATGGAACAATGGCCGCGTGCTGAGCGCGACGCTGCCTATCCCCGAGACCGAGTCACGGACGGCTTGTGATTACAACCACGATTGATTGATGACTTGCACAAGATCAATCGCCGCGCGTGTGCACGTACCTTTACATTGCCCAGTTGCTTTCAGAGCTGCACGTGTAAACGTTCCTTTACGTTAACATCTCGGAGAATAATGGGAGGTTCATAATATATCATAGCCAATGATTTATAAAAGGTTATTAATTTATGTGATATCTTGTCCTACAAAATATATGAGACCCCATGCGTTCTTTCTACATTATTATTAACTGAACAAGCTAAGAATTAATTTATATGTTTACACACGCCGTTAAGGGTCATAATTGTGCTACCACTAGAATGTCTACAAAGATCGTACATCTATCGAATTAAAATAAAGCAATTTGTAACTTGGAGCATTTATAAAACTCGATAGACAGGAAATTTAAGTTTTACAACTGGCAACACTCGAATACATGAGGCATTCATCGCGTATATAATGTACCGGTGCTATGTAGAGGCCGGGCGCGAAGCTAGGGGTAGGCACACACGAGGCGTGAACGCTAAATTGCACTCAAATACAGAGGTGTGAAAAGCCGAAGCGATCCCTCCTAATTGTGGACTAAGCCGCTTAGCGAAGCCGCGCCACGGTATAAATCCGTGGAAGCGCACTCCGAGGCGCGTTCGAGTCGCGGCCGTCGTCCCCCTGTTACGTTGCTAAAAGGCGGCTCTTTTCAAACGACGCGTCGTCTTAAAATTCCTTGTATGCAACGTATATTTTATTTCGAAGTCAATGTATTCAAGAAATAATTTTGGATACTTTATTTAGGTCAATAATTAGTTCTGAGAACGTATAAATTAATTATTTGATAATTATAACTATAAAATGTATAACTCTAAAATATACATTCTTATTTCGATATCGGAAATTTAATTTGTTACAAAACGTTATGAGCGCTACCTGCTTATTAATAGAAAGCTGCAAATTATACGATTTAAATGTACACCAATAGACATAATCGTATATTGCAACAAGTGCCGGGTAAAATATCAACAAATTACCGCAAATGTACCTACCACTAATAATAATATATCTCAGTAATAAAATCTATTCATTGCGTATTTCCAGGCTACGCAATTAGCTTAGTTCCTAGTTGTTATAAACTGCTCGCAAAGCGAAGGTATCCGTACAATCTATTCGGTACGGAATGAACACCTTCGCCTACAGCGCGGTCAACGATTATTACATTCACGCTAAATGACTTACGGGGTAGGCAGAGAGTTCGTATTTTCATTCCTAATAATACCTTACATATTACAGTTAATAATAACTTTTGAATCAATGTTATTACATACACAATTTAATTGGACAGAATACACACCAGCTACTGGTGTGAGAGGCAGAAGTCTCCGAAGACGGCTCGCGCTCGAAGCGAGTAATGCATTTAAGAACGCGTCCAGGTATTTAGGGAGAGTTTTATAGCGTACGTGCTTTTCACCGTTAATAATATTCAACATATATTATAATTTAGAGAATGATATATTTACAAAAAGCCTCTTAATCTCTAAAGACAAAAAGATTTGGCATTTGAAGCGGTCTGGATAACCCATTGGAGTCATAATATAATAATAATAACTACTATTACAAATGCATAACATTGTGCGCGCAGGAGAACAGTGTCAAAAGTGACTGTCTGTACGCAAACGTATCGAATGTCGATCCACGTTGGGCATATAGAGTTACATATAGGTGCGCGCCGCGGGCTCCGGCGCGCCGGCGGGCCGCGCCGCGCGACGCGCGAGGCCCCGAGGAGGTGGCGCTGCGTGGGCGCAGGGAGGAGGCCTAATTGTTACTGTTACTATATCTCGTTGGGTGGCTTACGCGGTGAGCCGAGAGTTCACAGTTACAAGTATTCCTATAGTTGCAGATCACTTCAATGAATACGTACTGGTCCAGATTTGATTGCCTTGTTAGTGTGTTGGATGCAAGCGCAACTGGCGATCGAGAGGGCCTGGATTCAAATCCTTGAATTTTTCCAACTTAGATTTTCTAGTACTGGCTCGGAGTCTGGATTTGAACCCACCGTGGAACGTAAACGTAACTGGTGAAATATAGGCATGTACTACACTCGTACTTCTTCTGGTATCTCAGGATTGATGTTTATAGATTACAAGATGTAATATCTGCAAGATCATTTTTAATAGTAATGTTCCGTATCATTCAATGTACGTATTGTCTAATAGCCGAGCGAAATGTCAGCGAGTTACATCACCAGTCCAATGACAGCTTACATCCTCAAACAACAGTTGGCACATCGCGTACGCCCGCGGCAGACGCGAGTGGCCGACGCAGAGGCGACGAGACAAAGCCGATCACGTTGCCCACCCTCGGACCGAGGGGCTGTCAGCGAGCGGCTTGGCATGGGACACGTGATTGAGCGCATTGGTACCGAGTTAGGCTGTATCGGACGTAATCTCACGGCCGGGGCTCGACTCGCGCCGGTGTTGTCGTGTCGCCCTATGGGGCCGCTGTCGGGCGCCCGGCACGGACGGTGGGCTGCGTACGGTTCAATTATGTTCGTGGGCATTGTTCGCCGCAGTGTCTTTCACCATCGGCCGTGTTTTGAAAATATTAAATGACAACTGTTGAAACGGCGTGGAGTTCGATCTGTAGGTACGAGTATCAGTTAATCGTGAATATTTCGCTTATGTGTACACTTTCGTTCATGCGTTTTATTAATCTACAATATTGTTATCTTATTTTCAAATACCAACATACAGATCAATAAATATGTAATATTTGCGATGAGGACGACATTGAAAAAATTTAAATGATTTTAAATTTTGATTAAC
>DWEI01004437.1:0-11683 GCA_018245875.1 Mysoria ambigua
ACTTGAACTTCGACAGCGGCGGTGTCCTGCGCGAGCGCGCGCAACACGGGCAGCGCCGCGGCGCTGCAGGTGGCGCCGCGCGCGCGCTGCACGGCGCCCAGCGCGGCGGCGGCGGCGGCGCGCGTGGGGCGGCTGGCGGCACCGCGCGCCAGCGCCGTGACGCGCTCGCTCAGCGCCTGGCTGTCCGCCTCGCCCACGCAGCCGCACAGGCGGCCCGCGCACGACGCCGCGGCCGCGCGCACGGCCGCGCTGCTCGCCGACAGCCCGCCCTGCCGCGGACAATGAGCGATCATTCGAAGCTGGTACACACATCGTTACGTTATCGGAAGAAATGTTCGACTATTAAGTAGAGCACTGATATTTGTATTGTTCTAGTGTACCGTTCACTTCAGATATGATCATATTAAATCAGTTACAGCAGTAGCGAACCATCATAGAATTAATGAAGATCGTCATATTATATTGCATAATACCATTTAAGAGTTTTTAATAAAAGACTAATCTCACAATAATCAAGTCGGTGGCGGCAGTCTTGACGGCGTCCTGCCCCAGGGAACTCTTCTGCTCGGCGAGCGTGCGCAGCGCAAGCAGCAGAGCCGTGTACACATTTATTTGTATCGCCTCCTGTCTAGTCCCTTTGGACATTTTTATGCATTCAGCAAAATGTTCCAGCATTTGTTGCCTGGAAGAACACATCATAATTTTTTATTTATTATACTATTTATATATTTAAACACATTTACTATTTGCTCAATTTCTAATTTACTAGAAACATAAAGAGACCGCTGTTTTGTGTTCGCTGGTCATTAGTCTCGTTCAAACATTATATTTTATGACACTAATATGTATTATATTTTTAGTATTCACATTAGCTGTTAAAAGGTTGTTAAACATCACCAATTGCTTATCACATTCCATTACGATGTATAGGCTTTTATGAAGTACTTGCTCATCCACAATTCCAATTTGGGCACAAAGATTGGACATGATTAAATTGATAAGGTATGGAAGGTAACTTAAAACAAAAGTAACATTGCTATTGTAACCCCTCAAGATGTAGCTGTGAACTACAATTGCACATTTCACTAGTTACTCCTATGTCCCACTGTGGAATAGATGGTGAAACTATTGCCATACACTTGGTACAAACCCAACCACCAAGCAATGACTAGGAATTTTGGATATCATAATTAAAACAATTTCAATATTATCCGACCCGAGAATCGAAACCGGGACCTTTTGTTTATTAAAACAGTTATTTGTTATAAACATATGGCTCGCGAACCGGTGCTTGTTGGCGGCCTTGCAGAAGACGTGCGGGAAGAGCGCCACCGAGGCGTCGATGACGGCCACGCCCAGCGGCGCCGCGCCGCCGCGCGCGCCGTACACGCGGCACGCGTCGTGCTCCAGCGCGCCCGCGCCGCTCGCGCTCAGCGGCGACACCAGCTGCGCGGCACACGCACTGCTACCGACCGCGGGCCCGGCCACTGACCTCACGCTAACCTACGCTCTTTGCTAACCGGAATCTTTGAGAACATTTAAAATTGAAAACAATGTAATCGCTGATGATTAACTGATCGACGAATAGTTTTGTGTTCCCAGTAACGATGTACATATTTTATTATATAATAATAAAATCCAAAATCAAATTTTGAAAATCGATAGAACACTTCTTCATAATTAGGCACACAATTGGCTTATACCTCTTAATTACCTTAAATGTTTATTAATAAATAGAGAACAATGTGATTAACATCTGCTTTTACGAAATAGTCGTAGCATCTACTAATTAACTCACCTGCTCCTCTATTTCAGCGTGATCCGTATCATAGATCCACCCCTCCTCGCCCAGCAGGATTGTGTCCCGGGGGTGCATTGCGGTTCTCAGCATACCTGTCGATAACAATAAATAACGATTTTAACAAAAACTTTTTCAAAATATTGCTAAGCAATATCTTGAACCGTAACATATGATATAACAATAATAAAACATTCAACTTGTATTGAAGGCCAACACAAATGTATTTTCATAGTAATATCGTCTTTCAGAAGAACATCGCGTGTAATAGCCGACAAAATCAGTCGCTAGAACGTCCCAGTGCTGAGAGATTTCAGCACGCACCGGTGGCCACGGTGGCGCCGCTGGAGTCCGCCGAGCCGGCCAGCTCCGCCGCCAGCAGCCGCAGCAGCGGCGCGGCGGGCGCGGCCGCGGCCACGCCCAGCGCCGCGCACGCCTGGTACAGCCGCAGCCGCAGCAGCGCCGCCGGCGCCTTCAGCGCGCCGCCGTAGTTGCGCACCACGCCGCCCACGCTGACACAAACACACACCGATGTAAAATACAACCCTCACTTGGATCACGTTTACGTTTCACTACAAAACTCCCGAGCTTACTGACATACACCGTGCCAATATCTAGACCTCGAGTCGCCATTAGAAATTTGTACTAGAAGAACTAAGTAAGAAAAATCCAATATCCCTACCGGACTCGGAATTTGAACTCGACCGACGAGACGAGCGATCACCACATTCATCATCCCTAAAACGGCACCCACTTGGTAAGAACAGCGATCGCGCCATCGATCGGCTGCGCCAGCCTCTTGGCGGTGTCGTCGTTGTGCGCGAGCGACGGCGAGTGCTGCAGCAGGCTGTGCAGCGCCGCGAGCGCGCCCGCGCGCCCCTCCAGGGTCACCTGCCAGTTAATACAAACTTCAAACTATAATACCACTCGGGAGCAAACTCGCAATGCTAAAAGAGAAATTCAGTGCACGTTGTATTAAAGCCCAGTCTATTTTTAATTTTCTGATACGTTCCTTCAGCATTAGACAAGTTTAGCGGCAGCATCATGATGACCTCGAATAAAACTGTTGCAACAACTAAATCTAGACAACCTTATCAAATTAACTGGTTTTGTATTCAATACCAGCTTTTACCAACCTGGCTGCCAGTTATAAGCAATACATTTATTTTGTAAAAATATGTACTTTTCAAATCATTAAGTTATTTTGCAAATCTAATATTTTCTTTATAAGCAATCCCGTCTCTCGTCATAAGCACATCATTAATAATAATAGAATGAGCCCAAATAAAAAATATAGGTATGTATAGTTATTTTCCATTCAAATTTTCATAGATATGGATTCAATGACTTTTATTTGTTAATACTTAAAAAATCGACGTTTTGATTTTGATGTTTCTTACCTGCCATGTGAAAGCATCTCCTCTTGCTTTTTCAGATTCGAGCTCTTTAGCGGAGCGCGGGAAACTGTTCCGCCACAACAGTAGCATCCGCGGCAGCAGTCCGCGGACGACGGGCACCCCTGCACGACAAGCGATGGCATAAATTATGGAGAACAAAAAATATTTGATCACCTCTGAGAACGAGGTCGCTGTTACAAATGTATATTTGTTGGTTAGGTTATGTACTCTAGAAGACAGTATTAAGGCGCGGCACAGGGGACACTGACCCAGCGTGCAGATGGCGCCGACGATGAGCCAGCCGGCGCTGGTGCGCGCGGCCGTGAGGCGGCTGCTCTGGCCGGCCGAGCGCAGCAGCTGCTCCGCCGCGTTGAACGCCACCTTGCCGCGCCCGTGCGGCACGCCCAGCGGCGACAGCCGCACGGCGCCCAGGATCGCCGACAGCGCGGCCGAGTAGCCTGCGACAGGAACTCATTTAGAACTATTCATTGTAAACGAGTTTACGGAACATATGATCAAAGCGACATTTAAAAGGAATATTCGACGGTGACTATGTATGTGTGTTTGTTCCAGGTACCGGAGATGCGGTGCGGCGTGGGGCGCGGCACGTCGAGCGCGTCCACGCAGCGGTCCAGCAGCGGCGTGATGAGCGCGGGCAGCGCCACGCACACGCCGCGCGCCGCGCGCGCCGCCGCCAGCCGCGCCGCCACGCACGGGTGCTCCAGCACCTGCGGCGCGCGCCGCACACTCAGTACTCTACTGCACCCTCAACTCCACTGTACATTTACAACCTCGCTTGTCATTGTTAGAAGCAAGCTAAAGGAACACGGTTAAGCAATACTACTAATACAGCCCATTATCATGTTTTCGTGTAATTTTAATGTTTATAATAAATGTACTGCATTTTCCACAAATATTTGGATGTTCTTTCTCAATAATATTGATTTATATATCAGTACAAAATGGTGGTGCTGTATTATTTCGGTGTCATACAACAAAATCTGTACTGTCCATTATCATTTATAGTTTTTTTATTTAAAATATTAGGCACTGCAGTATGTGTAACAACTCACGGTGAATATAGTATCGATCATATTAAGCGACGTGTCCGAGACTAGGTTTTGCACCGAGGTGCCCAGCTGCAGCGCCAGCTCGCCCGCCTCCGTCAGCGCGCATACCAGCAGATGTTGGCTGAACAGAGTCTCCTGAGAAATTAATACATGTTTAACAAATTTTGGACGCTTTGACAGACAGTTCTCTTTTTACTTAATCATTCACGCCAATCATTCACGCCAAATACATTTCACATAATGCAATAAGCTGTATAATCTGCCAGTGTTAGTTTCTGAAAACGGACTCATACATTTTGCTATGTATCGTATTACAAGTGACGACAGTTGAATACATCACAACACGATATTACCTGTGACGTCACATACCTGGTTACAGTCCTTAGCGTTTTCGGGGTTGAAGTCTATACTGTTCATTTGTTTGGCAATAATTTGAATGATCTCCTTGCACGCGGACGCCTGCGCCTTCTCCCCCAGCATCTTGCCGAGCGTGTTCCTCAGAATGTAATTTATGCACTTCCTGGGGATCGTCGAGGGCATTTATAGTATGAAACCGTCAACGTTGGGCGCCTGTACAGACATGTTGATTAATCTAAAGGAGTATTGAAGATTATTACGACTGTCCTCCACATTTGTGTTCTTAAAATAAACATAACCTTCGAAAATGAGACCACACCTAAATAAATAATATAGATTATAAGCCATAACAGCCCTCCTTTGTCATTATTAAGCAAAAGAACAGCCAATGGATTCTTAATGCCACCTCACGGGCTTCTGCAGTGCGAACAAATCAGAAGCGGCACCTGGAGTACACCGCGTCGACGTGCGAGCTGGCGGCCTTGGGGTTGGCCACCAGGTCCAGCACGTGCGCCAGCAGCGCCGACAGGTGGCGCTCCAGCCACACGCCGCCCATGTTCTGCACGAACACCACGTACGCCTGCAACCGACACCTTCCAACTGTTCAACAAATTCATTTCTAGATCTGTGCTAACAATTCTAAATATCTTCTCGAACACTTCGGAATAAGTAATCGATCGATTAAACACTCACGTGGGTCACACACACTCGCACTTCCCTGTTGACGCCGGAGCCAGATTTAATGATCTCCCCCTTCAGGAACGACGTGCCACCCCTCAGGAAGGCTCCCATCAACAGATTCAAAGCTTCGTCCAGAGATATGACATTTTTCGGGGGATCTTTTTTGTTCTGTTGAACTGAAAAATTTAATATCATTTATTTCCCTTGTTATTTCAAGGTACTTTGCATTGAATTCTAGCTTCCCTTCAATGTTAACTACAACAGGAGCATAACGAGCGCGAGCAGCGCGCGTGCCCGACCGACGCTCTAAATCAAGAGAGAGGAATTCTTCAAAAAGGCCCATGTCAGGCCGTGGACTTAAACTGGTTGATGATGTAATCTTAATATTTATTCCCGTACTGAAACCGCCTCACCTGACTGCATGCCAATTTTCAACTTATTGTTCAAGTTGTTCACTTCCCCGGCTTGCGTGGCCGCCATCAGCGCGCCCAGAAGCTCCGCGACCGCGCATCTGCCAGTACAAATTGTTTCAGTTAAACTCACGCAGTACAATGCCGTTGCTTTCTTGTACTTTGCAAGGCTTCGCTGCACGAAATTAAGGCAATAAGACATAAAGGCATAGACCAATATGATTATTCAGATAGGTCGTAACCTTGTAGCCTCAAAGTTTTAAAACTGGTTTTAGTAAAATGTGTTTGTTTATTTACTTTAGTCACTAAATGTGTTTGTATATTTAGGTCGCACTCAATTACACAAGATAAAAAAAAACACAATCATGTCTCTCGCTCGCAGAACTAAAACCTTATAAATATTAATAAGCCCTTATTAATAAGTCATGCTCAAGGTCAGCGTCCAGACAAACGCTGGGCACGAGGCGGACACGGTGAGTGACGCGCCCGCTACCTCAGCGCGTAGTCGCTGGGCTGCGCGGCGCGCACGCACGCCGCGGCGATGGCGTCCACGTCGGCGGGCGACAGCCGCAGCAGCGGCAGCATGCGCCGCAGCGCGCCGGCCGCGGCCGCGCGCACGGCCGCCGCGCGCTCGCCCAGCAGCGCCGCGCGCGCCGCGCGCGACACCTCGCGCAGCGCCGCGCCCGCTGCCGTGCCCATGCCCACGCAGATCTGCGACCAACGACGCCGTCTGAGCTTAGCTGGACACTGAGCTCGACTCATCGCAGTATAGCATAGTCCACACACACATTCAAACGCTCCCACTGTTGTAGGCGGCGGTAAGTTGTAGGCGGTAAGAGAAGCACGTCCAGTTAATGATAAAGTTAAAATATTTTGAAGACAAAATAACACAATATAATTTAAATTCATTTTCAACCATTATATTGAGCGTCGATGATAAAGGTTATGAGATATTTTAAAAGAATGTGATCAGCTTATTCTAACTTTATAATAGAAATGTATTTTGACTGGTATCCAAAGGTTCATTGTTTTTATTCTGGCAGTGCGACCTGAGAGTACCTATGCTTGTGAGAGCCGAGTATAGCACGTATGAGAGCTGCGTTGTAAATTCCAGTGTATAACTTATTTGCTTATCATGTCCTGATCATTTTCATTCTGACCCTTTCATCATTTCACTGTTAAACTTAGGTCTACTCTCCAAATTGGGCGCGTTATGGTAATATACGTAAAAATAGCCAAGACAAGGTTTCGGTTTAGATATTATAGTTTTTTTATAATTTGTATGAGATAAGAGTGGCTATTTTTACAAATTTTACATATGTTAAAATAGCCACTCTTATCTCATACAAATTAAAAAAAAACTACAATATGTAAACCGAAACCTAATGTAATTAATTACATTTATGAACAAATGTTCAAAATCATAGACAAATATAAGGAAAACAGATTGTCATATATCAGGAAAAAAATATAAATCATATAATCTCATATCAACAGCTAGCCTTGAACTCCATCTATAAGGCGATACAACACCTGGAACAGACGGCCCGCTGTAATGCAATTATTGCGATCGGTTTGTTCCGCTCGCGCACGAAGGCTGAAACTATTTTCAGATAGGGTTGCATCACACGAGTTTTCCGCATCAGTGATTACTCACTTTTACCAGTCATCCGACAGGAATTGTTTATCGTTTTACGTTTAGTTTATCGGTAAACGCGTGTTTATTCCGGCCTTTGTATCGTCCATATCGCTTGCAAAAACATTTTGGGCCATAGCAGAACGCCTTACAAAAATATATCCTGAACTCTACCTACAGAACTCTACAGAGCATTTGTCTGAACTTTCCTCGCGAGGTTTTGCTTCGGTGTTATAATATTTATAATTCAAAAGTATCTATAAAATACATGAAGCATCGACCTCTGGATCCCTCTTGCCAGCAGTGAGCGAACGGAAAAGTATGAAACTTGACACAGTTTAACTTTTAGTGTGGGGATCGGTGCAGAATCATAATATTTTATGAAAAAACCACCTCACGCACACTGACTACACACATGCATCAGTACAGTACAGTAAAACACTACATACAGTTCACTAGGGCTGACACTTGATATTTAGGTGAATTATGGTCATAATTCCACCACTAGGCGGCCACTTGTATTTACAATTGATCATCATAATCCACCCGTTCCAGTGTACTGCTAGAAATGGGCCAACCCTAATACTTGCCACGGGAAGTTTCATAAATGTTCTTGTCTATAATACTCACACTGAGCATGCTTGTTATCATCGGAATTATGACTTTACAAAATAATTTGTCTTATCAATTGATGAATAACAAAAAAAGTAGTATCTACAGCTACAAGTACATAGCGTTTACCTTCTCCAAAGTGTTCATAATCTCGAGTCGCGTCTGTGACTCGGAGCTCTTCAGCGAGCGGACGAGCGTCGTCACCGTCTCCTCGTACGAGCGCCCCATCATCCGGCCCAGCTTCTCGTACATGCTCCCGAGACAACAAATCGCTGCACTGAAATATGTTTCATACTTTAGTTACGACCCTGCCAAATGGACCAGCTCGGAGAGCAAATCGGATTTCTTTCGTATTTAAAATGTATATTTAGCACATTTCGTTAAAGCAACAAGACGTAACTAAAATATAATCACATCATATCATAACCAAAAATCTATACAAATTCTATATGTGTACTAAATACAATCAACTCACAGTCTTGTCGGCAAATACGACGGCGAATCATCCTTAACCTTGATGATATCATTGCACTTGTTCACCGTATCGAACAGCAGGAATGTGTCACCAACGGAGAACAACGTCGCCAGGCACCTGGCGAGGAGCCTCCGCGCAGGGGCGCCCAGGTTCTCCCGCAGCAGATTCACAAGTTGGGCCACTAATTTCTGCTGGCAGCTCTTTATATCGGACTGTAAAATTATGTACAGACTAAGACCTTGTTCTGATACAAGTTAGACAATTTGTAATATGGAAATCAATATAAAAGATAGAAATTTCATTTATATTCATAATTACTATGATTATGATAGTACATAATCATAGTAATTATTGGTAATTGGTCGTGATGGTTGCAAATGCGACTGCCGATCGGGAGGTCCCGGGTTCGATTCCCGGGTCGAACACTACAAAAATTTCTGATTTAAATTTTCTGGTAGTGGTTCATGGTCTGGATATGTGCCCGATGCATCACAATAGGGATTAAACGCGTGAAGTTACGTTTACGTAATTATTTCTATATACTTCATTTCAAAGACAATCTATACAGTATTAAATGTTTCCTAAGAAAAGTTCTAAGTTTAATTACTTTACAATTATGAAGTATGTATAAGTACACCAGAACAGTCCACATATAACATTAATACCTAGTACTCGGTTCATCAATTACATCATAATAAACAACATTAGCTGTTAAATTAAGTCATTCACAGCTAATAAACAACATTTGACAATCACAAATGTTACCTTGTGTGCAGCGACCAGGACTTTGTCTAAGAAACGGAGCCACTCGAATATGAAGTGAGGTTTCTTGTCATCTGGCAACTGTTGCAGCGCAGTCTCATTTAGTGTCAGCGAATGTGACACTTCCATTTTCTGTAACAATTAAACTAATATAGTTTACTATCCAGGTGGACATAATAGTTTTACTTCAACTGAACCTGTTTTTCAATGGAAAACCATTGTTTTCCATTGAAAACAACAGTTGTATTGGTCATGTTGGCTGCAGATGCGACTGCCATTCGGGAGGTCCAGGGTTTGATTCCTAAGTCAAACACAACAAAAATTTTCCAGTTTAGGTTTTCTAGTAGTGGTTCTGAGTCTGGATAATTGCCCGATGCATGGTAATAGGCTCACCTCCTATTCCATAGTGGGACGTAAGTGTAACTGATGAATAGTGGGAATATTCTGCATTACTATTCCTACCCCTTCGGGGATTACAGGTGTAGAGTTTATGTTTTTCTAAGTTCCAGAACTATTGACTGCTATGTTAATCACATTGGTGGCAAGGGTAACTGTCAAATGGAAGGTCAATTTTTCTTATTTAGATTTTCTAGTAGTGGCTTCGAGTCTGGCTTTGGAATTTCACCAATTCCATATTGGGACAAAAATGTAACTGGTGAATTGTTGGATTTTATTACACTGTCTGCATGTGTCTTCGGAAATTACAGCTGTTATATTACTATTTATTCTTCCGCTAATTTACTACTGGAAGAATTATATATCCACGGAGTGCCTCTGCAGCACAATAAAAAAAGCTTATATATAATATCGTTGCTAATGAATTTAATTCATATGAAATCTGCTTCACTGATTTGAGGTCAGCTTTCGCGTCTGAAGTCGTAAAACGATCCCCCTAATTACCAGATGATTGCCTGTAAACAATGGCGTCACAAATGAATCATTCACAGGAAAATATAATCCTATCCAACATAGTTCACATGTACTAGTAATCCCAACATAAATAACGAAAACATACAGAAACTTGGCTTTTTCTAAAATATGTTTAATAAACATACACATTTATTATATACTATTTGATTTCAACATACCGCTTGTTTTATTACTCTCTCCTGTGTTGAGATATTCACATAACCGGATAATTGTCCTTAAAACAGCTGAGAAAGCTAAATTAGCACACAATATTGATTTCCATCAATCTACAATACAAATTAACAATTTACTACACCTACTCACTGCATTTATTACATTGACATTATTGAAATTAATATTATGACAGGCATGTCAACTTCACTTGTTATTTACTTTAGTTGGCAGTATATCTTTTGGTCCATAATGACTATAAAAAATATTAAATATTCAACATATCGCAGCAGAAAATAGAATAAGCCACGCCGAGTATAAATTAAAAAGAAAGAAATTTAGCAGTTTTTTTATTTAAAAGACAACTCAATTTTATTTAAATTTAGTAGTTTTGTTTGTTCAAAAGACAACTCAAGTTTTAGAGACCTCTGTAACTTGTATATTAAAAAAACATAGTCTTAAATCATCGGAGGAACCGGACAGTGGGTGCTTAATTAATAATAACCTAGCGAACATCAAAGCAAAGTGTAATAAACGTTCTGTATAAGGACATGATACCGATTACCGAACGGAAAACAACGATAGAGTAAACGCGAGCAGAATAGAAATCAAAATATCGTACTCGTATATGTATAAGTAACTAAAGGAATACTTTAGTATGGTATTCAAAATATTGATCGATATCGTAATCCTCATAGATCCCGATTTGTGGGTATATTGTGATAAAATGTTACCTATTATAAAATATAATCTCAGTGATAACGCAGATTTCTTTTAATAAAAGGTTTTTTAAATTGCTCGAACGGACGCTATATGTCTGTTGGACATACAGAAATAGACTACGACGAACTACCGATTTTTAAAACTTTTAAAGAATGGCGTATATTAAGGAAATCTGAACAAATTAAAACATTTCCCGATAATACAGAACTATTTTGGAATCAAATAAGTTTACTGTTGCGTTTCGATGACACTGAAACGTTTCCTTTGTTGTCTATTTTCATCTTTAATATTTTATCACAACCCCATTTATCTGCCATCGTTGAACGCATATTTTCCATATTATTCTTATAATAAAGAAAAAGCAAAATAAGTTGTCTGCTCAGTCAATCACTGGTCTACTGCGTGTAAGACAATTCTTTACTAGCCCAAATTTTTATGACTTCGAAATTAATTCAAATATCACCGAGGCTGTGACTAAAGAGTTTTAGTATGGTCCTAAGCGATTATTTTAAGTATATATATTTGATAAAACCACGACCACGTCTCGGTAAGAGGAGCATAGGTCGCCCTCCTACCAGGTGCTCCGACGACCTGAAGAAGACAGGGGGAAGCTGCTGGATTCGGAAGGCTCAGGACCGGATGGAGTGGCGCCGATTAGGGGAGGCCTATGTCCAGCAGTGGA
>DWEI01004438.1:0-11683 GCA_018245875.1 Mysoria ambigua
ATCACTCGCTGAAAACTAAAGTGCTCTTTTTATATTATCTATCACTCACTGTGAACACAAGTTCACTTTTCAAACTATCGATCACTCGCTGAAAACTAAAGTGCTCTTTTTATATTATCTATCACTCACTGTGAACACAAGTTCACTTTTCAAACTATCGATCACTTGCTGAAAACTAAAGTGCTCTTTTTATATTATCTATCACTCACTGTGAACACAAGTCCACTTTTTAAACTAACACTCGCTGCAAACTAAAGTACATTGTTAAAATTATCTATCACTCGCTACAAATTCCTGAAAAAAACTTACAGGAGTCAGTAATTATCATAATGTTTTCTGAGGGTTAAAGTGTTTGTAAATCCCTCTTGGCCACCATAACAGGACTGTGTATAACAGTAGAACAATATAATTTTAGACAGAATTCTTTCACGAACATGAGTTTAAACATTTTAAAATGTTCGAGACTACTGAAGTTTTATGACAGCTGTAAGGTAGCCGGCGTGATTTATGATTTTCTCTATTTACTACAAAAACCAAGTACGTTTTTTCTTTCTTTTTGTTTAGCAGAAAACCTTTATGAAGAAGGCATACTAAATCATGGCAGCGGTATCTTGATCCAAGTTGGCAACGAACTTTTTCTCACTGAACAATGTTTTGTATTGACTTATCAATTTGGGTTCGGGAGGATTTTTGTAGACTTTTTCGTGCTTTGTGTGTGAATTTTGCAAACTGTACAAATATGTACGGCCTTTCAATGACAGATCATTTCATTATTGTTCAAGTAAATATACAGTTTCCTTAATTTGGATTATAAAAAAAGAAATGTTATAAGTAATAGAGGGAAACTACTATCATATATTTATAATAAAACGTACATTCACGCCTGTAATCCCCGAAGAGTTAGGCACAACAATCCAAAACACTGCCACGTTTCACCAGTTACGTTTAGGTCTCATTATGGAATAGGCGGTGCTGAAGCTATTGCCATGCATCGGCCACATACCCTGACCCCGAACCTCTACTAGAAAATCTAAATTAGAAAATTATGTATTCGACCCGGGTATCAAATCCGGGACCTCCCGATCAGCTGTTGGCAGCAAACACAAACAACAAAGCAGTCATACTTTTGTAATAAATTTGAAATAAATCTTTAAAACACTGATATAAGAGATGAAAGATTACCATGTTATTTCTCTTTTGCACACAGCGAAGTTACGGATACTAAATAGCTAACATCCGCCATATAGGTACAGCAGAGTTTGTAAACGACAGCTAACATCCGCAAGACATCAGGGGCATGAACAATATTTGAACAACTACAGCCTAATAGATATACATATATTTGCAGTACTACATATACTTGTAGTATACACGGTTAATATGTACTTGGACAGGAAAATTAGCTGATTTTCAGGTCTAAGATGTATACACTCAAGATTGGGCTTTGAACTTGACGTTAATAATATTGTGTAACATTAATTTAAACCAGAGCTGAATATGTTTAGAGTAAACCAAAATTAATTAGGGGTAGTGGATATTTTGGGAATTAAATCACTAAGTATTTCCGATTCAGTTAAGTTTTCTTCTAGATCTACGATCTATCAATTGAAATCTGTGTGTACAATTTACGTGGAACTTCAATTTCGTTATGGAATTATGAAGACTCCAATATTTTACTTATTAAAGCTACTCTATGTAGAGCAATATAAGCATCAATTATCCTCATGGAACTGTTTTTATATAAATATAAATATTTTCCTTACTTTTCAGGAAATTAGTTCTAACATTATGGCGTTTATTTCCGCCGATCGATCAACGCGAGGTACATGAATGGTCGTCTGTCAAAGCCCCGAGTAGCATTGTATATTTCTTTAGGGATAAAACGTAACAGATGTGACATAACTTGATAGAATTCCTGTTTTTTGTCGAAGGGGTAAGCAGAGGAGAGTAATGCTCTTGTTTTGTAAGTTATTATATAAAAAGTTCAGTATACGTTATATTTTGTTTTACAAACGTACGGCATACAAGTACCAACATGACATATATGTGTATAAATACAAATAAATATATGCTTTAAAAAGTGAAACCGTTTTTTTATATTTGTTATCAACTATACATACATATGTATATCTGCAAAAACTGAGCTGTAAAATATAATGTTATATGTAATTTATAATAATTTAATATCTTTAACAGTAAAAAATTAAATTAAGTGATATTAATTTGAATTCCAACTAAAATACAACACATTTATTATGATATAAGGTAATATCAAGATTGATGAATTCCAGAAAGAGTCATTAGCTTAACGCTACAATATGTAGAGCGGAAATAGGCAGACTGGAAACTTAGTGTTTCTCCATCCATAAATCAAACATCCAATTGTTTGATAGTTAATTCCCAACTCGAGACAAATTCCAAAGTAGCTCAATATTACAATAGGGCTGAGAATCTCGATAACCGAGCCTACTGTTGGTAGGGAATATTATTAATTCGGTAAAATCTAGCTGACGGATTAATTACTTAACAGCACATAGCGAACTAAGGAACGTGTTGCATCACAGACGAGAGACGAATAGCAAGTTAAGCGAGAAAATTTTTACTGAGAGTCATAGTTATGCTCGAGTTATAGAAGAAAAAAAAACGTAACTTCACGCCTGTAATCTCCGAAGAGGTAAGCAGAGGAATGCAGAACACTGGGAGCGTTCTAGATTTACGAATGTAGTTCAACTCCACGTTTCACCGGTTAGACAGGCTGATGGTGATAATAATGATAAAATATAGAACATAAGTCACAAGCTACCCGGTACTAACGGTACTAACGATTTAGACTAACTCCAAATAAAAAAGGAGGTAAGACTCTAAGAACTAGATCTGATTATAAAATTATATTGTTTACGTTCAGTGTACGTCGACTATAAGACGGAAACCTTACATTATAAATAATAGCATCGGAACTGCAAGTAATGCAAGAAATAATTTATACCGACCAAGTTCAACATTTTGTTACACACACGTTCAGCCAATGTTCAGAATAATTAATTGAAAATTTCGCAAATTGACTCTACTGATGGTTCATTTTAGATTCAACTTTCTCTGCACTTACTCGTATGTTTACTGACATGTGCGAATACACACATACTCGTGGTAACGTACATTGAATGATTTTCTAATTTAATTTCCAGTGTTGTAAGGGCTTTAATTAACAGAATAGGATTTATACTAGTGATATACAGTTTATTTAATATTTAACTATTATAATTATTATATATAGTCATTTCACTTCCCACACGGGATCGGTAGAAGGCAGCGCCAAATATCTATATTTCTTCTTGCAGAACCCTCGGAATTCGTTTATATTCTTCAGTCTTTTTAGATATATAATATATTAGATTCAGATATTTAATATATAACTATATTAAGTTAAAAATTTACGTAACATCACGCCTGTTATCCCCGATGAGGTAGGTAGAAATTTGTAGTACATGCCCACGTTTCACCAGTTACTTTACATCCCAATATGGAACAGATGGTGAACCTATTGGCATATACCGAGAATAAATCCAGTCTCCGAGTTACTACTGAAGAATATAAATTAAGAAAATATAATACTATACTATAATGCCCGACCTGGGAATTGAACCTAGGACTTCCTGATCGACTTCATCGTCATCATCATCAGTCACGCTTGCAACCAATACGACCAACTAAACAGTGAACAAAGCCACTAGGCCCATCGACGCTAAAAAGCAATGGGCACAGCCTAAAATAAACTTTACACAATATCAGCTTCACAACAATAGTAAATCATTTCTACGCCGGTCAGTAATAATATTATTATTTTGTAATGAATTTTCAAATCAACTCAGTCTCGGACAACAAAAAAAATATATATAACACAAATTATCCAACGAACGTTGTATAAACGCGTAAAAAAGAGATTTACTAAATTGAATTACATTTGAAGTGACTGACCTAAATTAGTGTTTTCTTTTCTCCTTGTTGTAGTTATAAAGTCCGGGGAAATAAGGCTGTTATCTCAGTAAAACTAACCTGATATACGAATACTAATAAAAAAATATTTATCAAACTCAGTGCCCGCTGGTCGCATGCGACCCTAGATGAACATTTTTACGCCCAAGTCAGTATGTTCGACGCATAGTAAAAATAAAATAGAAATGTAAATAGGAAAGGAAATCATTTAATATTGTAATACATTTATCCCAATAATATTTACTGCTTGGTTTAATTGCTGCTGTAATGCGGATCTCTAATTATTGCTCAAAAGCAAACAAGCAACAAGGCGCGAAATAATTTACATTTTTGGAACTACTCATTAGTGCGAGCAATTACTTTTTGTTATGAATGGAAAGTAGTTTCGTCTAATAAAATTTTTCCCGCGGTAGGAAATACATATATGTAGTATCAGGGAAGAAATCTCAAGTAACAGGACATAATCAATTATTTAACTTTACGCATGTTTATTAAAATGTAGTATTAAAAAGAAAAATAATTGTGTCTTTAAACACTTATTCCTTTTTGCGGGCCACCTAAAGTAAGACGTTGTTTATTTGGCCTAAGTTACATTTGGAGCGATCTAGCCCATAAAGATCCAGGCTTGGTGATAAAATATCGCCTTATTTAGCGAAATCAATGCCAATTTCAATGGTTGTCTGCGTTACTTATGCCGCTTGTCTTCAGAATTTCAATTTACCGTATTCGCCCGTTCGGATTCTTGTTTATTGATCAACCAATCATTTTGTGAAGCTCTGCAAACGGAAATGAAATAGTTCTTTGAACTCTTGTATTAAAAAATGGAAGAAAATACGTCGTTCAGAACTCGCTACCTCTATGTTGATTAAATTTGAATTTAGTAAAAAAAATTAATATAACATCACTTCTATAATCACAAAATATGTATGCAGGGAAGAAATACACTCCCATGTTTCACTACTTACGTTAGTTAATAATTATACATTTAAACTATCTTATTATATTACCCTAATACACTTAGCTTTGATTTTTCAGGAATCAAACAGTCTACAAATAAATAATGATAATGAAAGTCTCCGCCGCGATCTCGCTGCAATCGGTAGGAGCTCATGAAGAAGGACCTCGTGATGGTTCGAAACTAGTCAGTTTCAAAAAAACCTCCGTAAGTTAAGCTGAGTCATATGCAACCACACTCCGATAAATTTGACATACTTTAAAAAACATTCTATGCGTTCGAAATTCAAATTTGAAATGGTTTTGATTTGATGAAAGTTCTTGCTGACTAGTTGCTCAAATATTATACTATCGATAGTTTTCAATTGTACGGCTTACAGCAAACACAACCGGAGGCTTTTCCCTGTTTGGACAAATCAAGACCTACTAGTCGGCAACTTTTACCTCTGGGGATCGAACTTGATTACAAACTCGGTTGCGGCGAATTGGGGCAGCCTAGAATTTTACATGAGCAAATGAGCTACCTGTCACTTCGGCAGTAATTAGGTTTATATACACAAAGACCTATAAATTACATTTTAAACCGAGTTCCAGACGTAAACCTATAATTTAACATTTAAAACAGGCTTTAAGCCCAGTTCTCGCGAAATTCACAAACTACGTTTTAATAAAAATATTAGCTACCAAGTCCAAGAAACATGGAATGGGAGGGATTTTACTTTTTTGTATCAAAATAGGGCACTAGTGAACGCTTAATATACTTTTTAATTAGCAAAGAAAAAATATGTCAATCTTAGAGGACTTTTGCATCAAAACTAGGCTGTCTACCAATCTGAAAATACGATTCGGCGAAAGAATCCAAACAATATGGAGAGTTTGATTGTTGCCGGAAAAGTTGCAGGAAAAATATAAAATGAATAAGTATGACACGTGCTCGGAACATTCCTGCTCGATGTTCTACAAATCGCCGAAGATAAGACGGACCGAGAACATCATTAAGAGTACACTAACATGAAGTAAGTAGAAGGATCCTATGCTTTAAGGAAAAGAATCACGAAGAAGAAGGAGGTACTGGTGATTCCTTGATGTCCTACTTACATAAACATGTGATTACTTCCAAGTTCTTCCTAGCAGAATATAAACAAACCCAAATAATATGAACAGTACCCACATACGTTCAGCAACAATCTTATGCAGCTGCGAAAGTGCTACGACACGTTATCGTAGTGCTGCGGCATTGAAATATGGCAAGGAAACTTAAGGAGTGTTCCAGCTACGAACAATTTATGGGCGTACATTAACACGCCACGTTTACGAATCTCTTCATCATAATGTTGGCTGCTTCGCGGGATTTTATTCGCCAAACCAAACCCCTTTGCGCTGTTAACTTGAAACTTTGTTCAAGTTAATGTTGGCGACCAATTTATTACTCGGCACTTAGACAGACAGACCATACAAGACTTTGGAATATGTTTGTCTGCTGTTGATTTTGTGGGAAGAGATTTCTGGAGCTGATTTCGAGGTGGTGCAGCAACGCCGCTCTGGTCTCCATTTATTAGAAGGCCGCGATTGATCCTTTCAAATAACGAAAAATAAAATATTTTATAAATATTGTAAACTTAAATGTATTAACCATTTTCACCAGAGTATTTACTAAATTAGTAATTTCACTTGCCATACATTCGCCATTCAGTATTGGTGACAGTTAAAAGAAATTCTAGTTTATCACGAAATATTCAGAATATACCGTATGTGAACATTAAGTTTTCATTTTAGAATGCATTAATTTAAATTTCAAACAATTGAAACGACATCTACATAACTTTTACACAGAGATACGGAGATACGAGTTACTGGACTCGCCAAGCTAGAATGATATATGTATTTTTTTAAACGCAACCCTTGCTTACACTATGTATGTCATTTACCTTATAAAATTTTCTACCATGCACATATAAATCACATTCTTACATCTCCAAAACCTTTTATAACTTACTATACAGCATCATGTAATATGACTGCCTTGTTGATCGTATTGGTTGCAAATGCGACTGCAAATCGAGATATCCTGGATACAAATTTCGGGTCGACCATTATTGGATTTTCCTAACTTAGATTTCCTAATTGTGTCTGGATATGCGGTCGTTGTATGGAAATAAGCTCACTAAATATTCCATAGTCGGACGGGAACGTAACTCGTGACTCGTGGGTGCGTACTATACTCCTATGCCTGCATTTCGGTATATCTACTTAGAGGCGTTTTGGTTAGGGTATCATGTTTTTCATCTTTCAGACCTTCGAGTAGAAAAGTTGACAACTAAACCATAAAGCTCTCGATACTTAGACGACATTACCATTAGCGTATTGCAATCCAAAGATAGATCAGTCAGTTCTGAGAAATTACTAATTCGTTGTAAATATAATAGCCTCGATCATAAAATATCCAAAATATTTATTTCACACATGTACGCAGTTGTACTATTCTCACACGCCAACAGTGTTTTACATGGAGATAAAAGATAAGAACAATCTCTCCACCGCTGATAATATTTACTATGAAACAAAAGCGAATAAGGGACTTGTTTCACCATACACGGCTTACGATATATACGTTGTTTTAAGCGGAGCTTATTTGTAGAGCATGCATTTCAACATTTGGTTTTATTGTGCAATGTTAAAAGATAATACGCAGTTATTTTTACCCAACTAGGATTAAACAAAGAGCAGGTTATGATTTCAGCTTGTACGACATTGCATGGAATTTGGAAAACCATGAGATAACCTTAAAAATCATAGGGATCCATATCAACCTTTCTATCATTCCACTGTTAGAAGATGCGTTTCCTCTCAGAATGGGAGAGTTACGAATCTAGTCTGCCATGCTGGCCGAGTGCGGCTTGGCGAACTTCACATTCCTTAGATAACATATTTTTTTGAACTCCAAGGTGTGCAAGTTTCCTCACGATGTTTTCCTTCACCGTTATAGCAAGTGATATTTAAACTTAAAACGAATATTTTTAAAGATGCGCGCCAGGATTTGAACTCGGTTTCCCGCACTGAGTGATCATATTTCAAACCACTAGGCTGTATAGTAACAGTTTGTGGCCTATAATATTAAACGAGAATAGTTTCTTATTTATAATGTTCAAATCGCTAATATACTTAATTTGGTCTCTGTTTAAAACGTATCATTATTAACAAAGTAATAAAACCTATCTTTAGCATTATTGAATGAAAGCAGTTCACTAACAATTCCAAAATGGGGTGCATCCAGCGACGACACAGTCATTCTATTTTAGGCGATACCGTCGACGGTTTCAGCTTCTCCGCGCACGTGTAACTTGTTTACCTAACATTGGTCCGCGGTATAAATCCGCCTGATTTATATTGTAGGACTAGATCGATAAATATGTGTCCCTGAATTTGCGTTTATTTAAGCACATATTTTTACAGAACGCATGTATTATATTTTAATTAGAAAATGTAAGTTAGTAAATCGAAATAGCTCAGAGTTTGGATTTGTGCTTGATATGTAACTATAAACTCACCCAACCTATCTATGTATATCATGAGACGTAAACGTAACAGCTGAAACTTGGGAGTGTACCCTCCTCTGCCTAACTCTTTGAGGATTACATGCGTGATGTAACGTGTAATATATTAATGAAGTTAATGAAGAACAACAGCAGTGGTAATAGTGCGCACCTAAGCAGGTGTCTAAGTCCAATATACATTTTCAGGAACCATACATTATTGTTTATTTAGTACCAAAAAATAATTACCTATAACTCACACTAATGAAACCAGATAGCGCTGAAAAGTGCATTTATTATACCATCAATTAAATGTGTACAGTATTGTCAACAAGTATGGAATTAATTTAATAACAACTGTTTTAATGATAGTAAATTTTTAGTGTACAGCAGGCAATATATTAGCTGCAATATTGACGTACATCCACTATACAAATGGCCCATTATGTGATTTTTAAATGGATAAATATTTTAATGGTGATTTGTGTTTAGGTTTATTTGTTTATTTTGTTGGCCATAGTACGTACGACAAATGGGATATTCGCATGGAAATGTATTTGTAGAGTTATTTGTATAAATAACATGAGTATATTGGTCATAGCATTACATTATAATGTTGTATTGTGATGGCTGTGAAAATAAACACGATGCAAAGAATGGAACACGGAAACGTTTTGGCGGCAATGCTCGTGGTGACCGTTGAGATAAAAGGGGCAAAAAGAGTGACTTCATAGATAAACAAGAGCTTATCTGTATATGGCAATGGAAAAAGTTGTACTAAAGCATGTTACCATGTATTTTAGAGGGAGAAATTATTGAATTTCATATCCACCTAAATCAAATTTACCACTATTGATCGAAATTCAGTGGTTTAGGACTTGGCCTGCGGAAACCTGGGTTTTGTCTACAGTTTCCACACAAGTACTTATTTTTGTCTGAATATTCAAAATACTTTATACTATCACATTACATCACGCTTTTAATCTGCCACCCTCGAAGAGGTAGGCAGAGGGGTGTAATAAAATCCCACGTCTCACTATTCATGGACGTTCCATCATTGAATAGATGGCGAGCCTATTGCCATACACCGGACACAAATCCAATCCCCAAGCGACTATTGTAAGCTACAACTACAAAATCTAGGAACAGAGTTTTCGCTAATTTAAAAATTACTTTTAGAGCACATTTAGGTATTTGGAAGTTTATATATTTATCGACTTGCCAGTATTCCACCTCTTACTATGACATTATTAATATCACTTTTTTTAAAATATAAAACAAATTTATGTGAAATGCCGAGACAAGAACAGGTAACATCGTTATTAAATGTCATCAGTTCCTTAGTTACCATAGCCAATATTTTTTCCATATCAGGTTTCGTAGTCGCGTGTGGAATATGCCAAGATATAATCGTAAAATCTCACACAGCACGTTCGTCCTCTATCAGACAAGAAACCATAGCCGCGTGGAAAATATCTTGGGGCACAATGTTTCTTGTCGCTCTATCTACTGCAAGAGCGACGCCGCAGGAGTACTGTTTGTCCTGAGAGTGCTTAAATCTTTAAATTCACAGTTTAATGATAACGTCGTGATATAAAGATAAGGTTTAGGCACAGTATTTTTATTGTCAATGAATTAATCTATGACAGCGTAACAAGATCTAGCTCTATTTCATTGTAACTATCGGTACAGTAAAACAATCACGCCTATAATCCCTGAAGAGTTGAACAGAGGAGCTTAGGACACCCGATTTACCAGTCGCCCAACATCGCACTGTTCCATAATAGAATTAAATTTCATTTGAAATTGAATCTAACTCTACTTTAAAACAACAATACCGTCTTAGTGTTTTTTAGATAAGTTGTCGAGATTCACTTGTGGTTGTTAAGATGGAAGAATGTCTACCGATTGCGCTATACATAATTCAAAACAATTTTTCTAAATGACGCATACACGTAAGTCATTCGTGTCGGCGCTCAGTTCCACCACCTCACGACGCAGCAGAGTGCAAGAATCGGCGTGGTACATGCATAGATTGCGTGATGCTGCCTCTGTTTACTTTTAATATTCTTAACGCATACATAAATAAATTGTATTTCGATTTCGTCCGAGTATTTCTTTTTAGTTTTAAAGACCCATTTATTATTTAACGAATATTCTGAAGTACAATTTTGCCGCATTATTTAACTTATTTGATATTCTAGTTACGGCGTTTGAATAACAATAAGTTCGTTTTAGCATTGATAATCAAATTTCGCCTTATACAGCCAATGCTGGCATGTTTCAAGAGTATCTGTTGATATACTAATATTTTTTTAAATCGATTTAATAATACGAATACGCCAATAGCATAACGACAAAGGTACATTCAATATCACTCGATTTTACTGTTCTTAACTGGCCAGAGCTGTAATCTACGAAATCTAATTACATTACTGGTTTGTGAATTGAGAGATATGCATTAATGTGCATTCCCCTATTCCTACTCTGTATGATCTGTGGAATAGAATAGCGCGTGAGATTCTGTCTCATATTTTATTCTTTTGAGTAATAATCAAATATCATAGTGTTTATCGATGACAGAACTGTAAAATCATGGCTGTAATTCTCTAAAGGGCAGACAGAGAAACATTCCCAGGTTTCACCTGTAACGTTCACGTCCCATTAAGTAATAGAGGGTAAGTCTATTGCCATACATCAGGGTCAAAACTCAGTCTGCGAGCTTATAATAGAAATTCCTACGAAAAAATCTTCTGGAAGAGTTAAACCCGGTGCTTCTCAATCGGCAGTTGCAATCAATTACAATGACACGATCGATCATTAACTGTCAATTATATTAAGTGTCAAAACTGTCATTAATATTAAGTGAAATAGCTTACAATTACACGAATAATACTATTTTTTTTATTTCTTTGTAACTGATCTTCTGATCCTCTAGGCCGCAATTCAATATTATCTATAATAATATTCATTCCATCCTTAAAGTATCTGGTTTATTTAAGTATTGTATAATCATTTATGAAAAATGTACAATAGGTAGATATTGACTGCCTCGTTGGTCGTGTTGGTTGCAGGTGCGACTGCTGATCGGGACGCCCCGGGTTCGATTCCCGGGTCGAACACTACAAAATTTTCTGATTTAGATTTTCTAGTAGTGATTCGGAGTCTGCATATGTGCCCGATGCATGGCAATAGGCTCACCA
>DWEI01004439.1:0-11682 GCA_018245875.1 Mysoria ambigua
AGTTCCTGAGATTAGCGCGTTCAATCAAACAAACAAACAAACAAACAAACTCTTCAGCTTTATATATTAGTATAGATGTCAACATAAGTGTAAATTTTAATAGAAATAAGTAGTAACTATGGTTTTTCACGCATTTCAGGTATCAGTAGATGTCGAAAAAAATCATCGTAAGGAATTTTTGGGCACATTACTTTTCTCGAATGTAGTTAATTAGAGTTTTATATAATGTTTTGTATGGAGTCTGGAAATGTGCACTTCGTAGACGTGCCGAGTATGAATTAATCTTACTCATTACTACTATGAATTCCGTCTGAGGCAATACCCGACAGTAGTATTATAAAAACTGTTGATGATAATAACGATAGATCAGTAAAGATCGATGTTGTGATATAATATAACTTATCAAATCATTTCTATATGAAAAAAGTAGCAAATGATCAATTAGCGGTCATAAAAGACATCGCCACGGATATCTCCAAACAATAATTCACATACAAGTAACCGTAAAATTTAATATGAAAACGGATAAATATTGTAATTGCAGTCTTACCTATTATGCAGAAAGGCCGCCTCAAGAATTTGAGGCGACCCATTGATCCTTGGTACCGCGACCGACATCCTGACGACCATAACCTGTAAAAGATGTAAATTCAGAAAACATACAGTCATGTGCGCATAGCTGTATACAAGAAGGAAATGCAGACTATTTGGATTTACCTAGGGACCAGGTTCTATAGATTTTTAAATTGGATTCGCAATTGAATTTTTAAGTATAGTGTCTCTCATACGCTAGCATTCAACCGGACAAAGACCACATCAAAGGCCACTCTGCGGTGAGCATCATGTGGGGCGTAAGACGTAAACCCATAAACCTGGGTTGAAATTTATTAGCTCTGTGTAAAAAGATGGGAGTGCACTTCACTCCTCTGCCTATCTCTTCGAGAAATAAAGCCGTGACGTTATGTACGTATGGGTTTACACTCCATTTTTAATCAATAGCCTACGTTACCACGTCATTGATATTAAGTAATACCAAAAAATAAATCCAACCATAAATCACGCTTAGCGTAACGACGCTAATTAGTAATTTCCTTAACGATTTTATGTTAATACGTCGCGGTTACACTCCTCTAGTGACCATTACTTAAACGATCCACTTTGCTTCTGGATCGTTACTGAATGCCGCAAATGTTTCCACGCCAGGTGGAACTGTTATATAATAAACGTATTCCAATTTTAAAAATTGGTATTATTATGTGTACAAGCCAGTTTGCGTAAGAAGTAGGTAAAGAGCACAAAATGCCAAATATTTCTATTCTCGTACTGCGTACTTCGACATTTATCACTTTCTAATGAAATATTTTTTTGATTACCTACTGTCTAATATTATGTGTATATAACATTGTTCCTCAAACATCGTTTGTTTGCATAGAAATTGAGTAGCATTGCTAGTCTTTTAAATTTGGAGGCTTTTTTGTTATTCCTTTCCTTGAAAAATATTTGGATGTTGTTAGTAGGTCAGCTTTTTTGGTATGAAACATTTTTGACAAAAAGTAGCCAGCGGTGAAACTGACAAGGGTCTCAGTCGAGCGTGGATATCTAGAATTAACTTGCAAATGAACTGAGTGTCCTTCATTAAGTCGACTAAGTGAGTATATTCTTTTATTCTCTGTGGTCAAATTGATTTATTTTAGTACTAATGCCACTTCATTATAGCTTAAGTAAAAAGTCATATAAATCTGCTTAGCGACATCAAAGTTGTTTGTTCCACAAAGCAGGTTATGTTTTATAATATTACCCTTCGCATTGTCACAAAATAGACATATTTTACGATTCAAATAGAATTATAATGTCCTAAATTTTCATATTCCTATTTTTAACAGTAAAAATATAGGCAGGTAAGCATATCTTCAAAACTTTGTCGTTGTTTCAGTGCTCAGTTCAGAAAGAGTGTCTGACATTATTCGTTTATTCCATTACGAACACAAAATTTAAAAGTTTGTAAGTATCAACTCTCTATGTAGGAATAAGTTTAATGTACATTTATACAGATAAATGAAATTGGAGTAATATTAAAATAACCGCTTTTTAATAATTGCATATGTATAATTATACACATGCATTTATTTAAAAATATACCAAAACAACATTTTTTACTATTTTTTCTGTCTGTCTGTTTGTCCCGGATAATTTCTGGAACGGCTGGGATCGATTTGAACCGGACTTTCATTATCAGATTGCCGATGTAATAAGGAGTAACTTAAGCATCTTTTGTTTTAGAATTTTAGAACTTATAATTCGAAGCGGAAGAAGTCGCGGGCACAGCTATTATAAAATAATAGTCGTGGGACATTTCCGGACATGGCCACCTGGCCCAAAAACTGTATATTAGGGTAACCACACATTAAAATAAAAAAATATATATAAATAAACAGTTACAATATACACATACATAGTTTTTTTTACACTCGGACGTCGAATATATATTTTTTCTCATCACACAAAACATCCTAACAGGTGGGAAATGAATATCATAGCACAATGCCCCTTAATATTCACTGATTGTGTACGCTTTCCTCGCGCGGAGCAAACAATTTGTCACGCAAAGCAAATATTGGTCGGGCAGATGTTGCGAACACTTATATGAGAATATACTTGAGTGGATTCGCTTTTCGATATCAAGCAGATACCGGATACTCCGCGACACTGTTCGGCAAACGTGCCGAGTTTTTTTAATAGCGGCACGCTCGCGTTCGGATAAAATATCACTTGATGTGTACACTCAGCAGTCGGTGAACTTTTAATGTATGTACATCGTGGTAGAGAATGGCAAGGAGTTAATTATTAGTTTTATACTTCGCGAGATCTGATGTGATGCCAATCGTGGTCACATGGTGGAATTTCAGCACAGCGTTTCGAGATTAAAGGGCTAAATAAAAGCATTTTCCAAATTACAAGTCTTTTCGTAGTCATAATAATTTGCTGCTGAATGTCATGCGGATGTGTATAATTTTGCCTCGGTGAACGAACATTCACGATCTTATTTTCTTTCACGCTGTCTCCATAATATGTACATCTTTGCGCTTTGAAACGAGAGTTTTTGCCTGCTTCTTTTTATTTTTATTTATTTTATTTTCTATGCACACAAAACAGAATACAATCAATTATGTGATTCTACATATTACGTAACAGTTACAAAATCTAGATAACATTCCTAACCTATGTGTAGTAGGGTAAAAAAAATTGTTATGCTTTACATAAACTAAACAATGGTTGGTTATATTAACTGGTCAGTCTAGTTAAGAATAGCAATTACTTCTTTCGTGAATTTTTAGTTTTTTGTTATTATAAATAGCGTTCATTGTTTTTAATGACAATCCATATCAACCTTTCTATCGTTCCACTGCTGTAACATGGGTCTCCTCTTAGAATAAGAGGGTTAAGGCCGTAGTCTGCCACGCTGGCCAAGTGTGGGTTGGCAGTCGAATTTCAAACCACTAGGTTATCACTAGTGATTTTATGACAATATCGCTTCTCTATACTTTTATACTATTTCATACTTTATAATTTTATACTATTTTCTGATGTTAACGAATGTCAAATTCCGTGTAAAAACTTGAGACCTGATTGCCGGGTTAATGTAGTCCCTTTTAAGTATAAAATGTTGTCCTAGTTCAATTTAAATAGAATTGCACTGGTGTTAACAATTTTTAAGATGTTATTAAATATACCAATACCAGCTATTGCGTGGAACAAAAAATACTCTTACGAATTTGACAGGTGAATTTTCAAAAAGTACTGAAATACTGTAAATCAACCCTTTACTGTCCAGCGTGCAAATATTCATTTATGCATACAAAAATTTGCTGTCCCAAATCTGGTCATTATATATTTACCATGTTTAAGTGGTGTGTTTTTAAAAACGCTGAGACACACTCAGTTTTATTGATAAACGAAAGCTTAAATTTTGCACGTAATAATGTACGCTGTATGCAAATTTTAAAACCCATTTAATGCCTGTAACGGTTAGGTTTTTTAAAATGCTGAAAGTCCTCCATCTTTATTATTATAGGGTGTACAAATATATACATACTTTTAATAGAAGTCGCAAAAATGCTTTTATTTACTGATAATTTCTATATCAATATTTGATTTCTATCTCGTCAACCCTTAACATTTTTCTTCTGCACACGAGTGTCAAGTGAGACATATTAAAGCCACTATGGCCGAGTGTGGCTTGAAGGAGTCCAACGTCTTAGAGAGGTTTACTGTGATCCGCCGGCATTTAGTTTTCCTTATAACATTTCCGCCTACTGTTGTAAAAAGTAAAGATCAATTCGACTGTATTTATTATGTCTATCATCGTAAATAAAGGATTTAACTTGAACAATGTATTTCAATTTTGATGAGTCAGTTTTCGAACAAACAACTATTATTTGAATGGGTTGTTTGGATTTAAAAGAAACTGAAAAAACTAGGAGGAAAGACTGGGAAGAATAAAAGAAGACAGCCCGGTTATTTATAACAGTCACTGAACAGAATGTTCAATGCATTGAAAAATATATTCTTTAGCACTGAATGATTCCATGCCCGCCGTGCGAAGCCAATTCTGTCCTATCGAAAACTGAGACTGAGGCGATAATGATATTATGAGACGTTATTTTATATACACCAACAATGGAAGCACGAAAATTGCGAAATCACTTTAAAAATATGTTCCTATATGTCCGATCGAAACATATTTCACGTTGTTCGAATAACGAACATGAAAAAAAATCAATGGTATTACACCATGAGCTGACGGTTGGATTAATTCGGATAAATACATATGTATATAAATGTTCATACAACACTAATTTACATTTTTACAACAATAAATATTGGAAATCCAGCCAGGGAAATTGGGAATTTTTTTTTTCAAGGGATTTTTGTGTAAGCTCCAGAATGTAACTGACTTTGTATATGGGTTATAAAACTAAAGTAGTGAGTCGCTCGGAAAACTGGAAAATGCGGGAAGTCACTGCAGAAATACGGCACATCGGTTTCTTTCAAGAACTGAACGTTATAAATCACGATGGATATGCGTCATTATTTGTTTTGTTTATTGTCGTCCTAAAAAGTCTACCGGAACAAACTTGGACAAACTGCAAAAATCTTTAGTAATATATGCGCGCTCTGGTTGATTTTATTTTTAGGGCTTTATAGTCATTTAACAAAACGGGATTTCTTACAATTTTGTCCTGTTCATTTAACCACATTCCATCTATTTCGGTATTCTCTGAGATAACAGGGATTACGTCTATCAAATTAAAATGTTAGGTATTTTGTATGTACTTTATATAAATAGTGTTGTGAACTACGAAGCTATAAAAATCGCGTGTGGCGCTCTGTACATGTAACTGAGGGATGAAAAAATATTGAAATGTTAATATATTGAAAAACGTTTGTGGAACTTATCCGTCAACAGGTTTTCACTACTGCCTTGTTGGTCGTGTTGGTTGGAAGTGCGATTGCAGATCAGGAGACCCCGGGTTGATTCCCGGGTCGAACACTACACAATTTTCTTATTTAGATTTTGTAGTATTGGTTTGGAGTCTGGATATGAGCCCGGTGTATGGCCGTAGGATCACCACCTATTCCATAGTAGGACGTAAAGGTAACTGGTGAATGTGAGTGTTCTTCATCCCCCTGTCTACCTCTTCGTGGATTACAGGCGTGGAGTTACGTAGGTTTTCACAAATAAATATTTTGACTTTATATAAAACCATATTCGGAGAGATACTCGCCTCTCAAGCCGTCGACTAACTTAAAATAAGGTGGTGGAAAGGTCGAACGAAGTTCTTGATATTGTAGGCGAAAAAATACGTTTAACGTAAACTCGTCTCAATAAGATATGCTGGGCAGCGATGACCTAGAAATACGTGTTTTCTCGTTTTTGACCAGCCACATGACCTTCGTGACCTGTTATTTGACTTAGTGCGTGTTCACTTGTATAGCTTTCTACGTAATCCAATCAAGTCTCGTACATGCTTTGTGAGTCGTACTGATGAAAAGTAAAGTTTTAAAGAGCCTTGCAGGTATTATATAGATTTAATGTGACACGTGTGCCCCGTAAAGGTCGGCCAAGACGAGAGACTTCTGCTGCTTACCGTCTTTGCAAACCTCCTTTAACTCTCCGACATTGATCGTCGTATATGGTCTTTTATGACGTCATATATTATCTTTTCTGAAAGAAAATACAACCTGTACGAAACTACCTTTAGTTTCGTACAGGTTGTCTTTTCTTTGACGAAGGATGGTCTAGTGGATGCGTCATAGTAGGCTCACCCATTTGTTTAAATTTAAAAAACAATTTCAACACATGTATGTTATAAAAAAAAACACCACGATTACATCGTTGAGATGTTTTTAGGTTTGAAATAAATATTTGCACGACGCTCTGTCAACCCGCACTTGGCCCGCATGGCAAACTGAAACCCTTTTTTTACTATAATAGAATACTCGTCAGTGAAATGAGAGAGGGGATGTTCATAATTTGCATGATTCAACAAATTTGCCGTTTTATCACTTTGGTCACTTTGAACTTTGACAGGTGCTTGATATAAATGTCTAAATAATATTGAAATGGATACGGATGAATGAATCTTGATATAGATGTGACTAAATAATATTTTGTACATGCTCGAAAAAAGATCTCTAATAAGTAACGTCATGCCTGTAGTCGTCGAAGAGGTAGGCAGATGAGTGTAGCAGATTCCTACGATTCACCAGTTACGCTTACGTCCCACTATGGATAAAGTGTTGGCCTCGAACCGTGCACCGACTATAAATCCAAACTCTTGAGTCAGTATTAGAAATTTTATACTATAAATTCAAATTTAGAGAAATGCAAATAGTACCTGACCCGTAATTTGGTCCCAGGACCTCTCGATCGGCAGCCACGCTTTCAACCACTCGACCGACGAGGCAATCACGACTCACACAATTCACAACAACCTCTAACAAAATCTATTAACACAAAAAAAAGCATTTAAGCGTATGTATTGATTGCTTTCACACCGGTTATAAATTATGCAAACGTAAATAAGTCCAACCGGCACGATGAAGTCAGCACTTACAAGAACATACGCGTCGGATGTATTTTGTAGCGAGAGACGAATGTTAAATGAACACAAATCAAAATGATGTAAGTGTTGTAGTAAACTGGCAGTTTTAGGACTATGTGTGTGTACGGAGAAGTCGGCGTGGGCATCATTAACTACTTCGCAACTCGCGCTTTGATGTACTAATAAACTTTTTTACGCACGCGCTCTCGAAGCGTACATGCATTTGCAGTACCGTTTGTGTTTTTCGTGTGTGATTAACAGAAAATTTGCGTGCTATAAAAATGTTTTGATATTTTGACGTGACGTGACTATTTAAATTAATTGAAAGGGTATAATATGGTTTTGTTTTCGGTAAAATATTCAGCCTCTCAATCCTGGGGTCCTCAATTTAGGTCCTCACTGGCATCTCTTTTGATAATAGGCGCGTTTAATTATTATGCAGCACAGAAATGTCGACAATGCTCTTTACCGCGTGTAAAGTAGCTTTTGCAACTGCTAAGCTTTTCTCCCAGCGTTCAACAGTGGGACAAAGAACGGCCGATCATTGACTCAATAACACGTGCATAATTATTTAATTAAAATTTAAAATTTTGTCAATTAATCGTATGATTTACTGGACGCATGAGCTCATCGGGTGAACAATGTCTTATTGTGGGATTTAATATAAGGTACATCTTACCTTATTTTTATCTACATACTACATATTAGTACAATCAACATGAGTGAAAATTAATATCAGTACTTAGTTCTATATTATTCGATTATATTTATAAGGAAATTGTTGATAATAAACTGATAGAAGTAGCGGGAATTCGTAAGACATCTGCTTTCCTTTAATGAGAATTAAATTATCTTTCCACTCGGAGCACTTGAAAATTAAAGCGTTTTATACTGGCTCCAAGCGAATATAAAATGAGGGGTGAAATGCTATTTGTTTTAATCAAAATTTTCAGTGATATTGAGTATATCTATTATCTACGAATTAGAAAATTTTTCCAGTTCCGTATATAAACTCAATATCTTCTATAATGTCGTTGAAAACAAATATTCTCTTACCCCTCATAAAGATAAATACGCTGTTTGAGGTGTCTGATTCAGATGTAACTGTAACTGCTAGTAATAAACTTCTTAAACCTTATTGGACGTTTTATAGGAAGTTTAATAACATTTGAAAGATCTCTACGCTTTGTCTCTTTAGAATAGCGTGGTCGAATATGCTTCAGAAATCCCAAAGTTATTCTGGCCCAGCAGTGGGAAGTAAAAAGAGTGGTAATTATGACAGATTGCGGTAGACTACCTTTTTGTAGCACTTTTTACTATAAAAGCTCATAAAGGAAAAGAAATCTATAGAGTTACTATTACAAGTGATCATTTCTTTAGATTTATTAATTAAAGGCTTAAAGTCTTCTCACTCTGAAAAATAGTTACACCACTAAAAATAATATTTATTTATAACTACAAAGCGTACTTTCTGCCTAATGACATTCTCTCCAAGTGTATCTTGATGATAAAAAGAAAGCGCGGTAGATGTATATTTCGCGTTGATAAAACGAAATAGATAAGTTAATATTATTTTTTATAATATCATTCTCTATACATTATCTCTGATAACATTTTGTCTCTTTAATATTGATGATCTACATAATCAGTTCTAGGAAATGTAAAACATGGCCAAATTTCCGAACGATTGGATAACTATCAAACTGTATGCGTATCGTTGCCAAATTTGCGTCCATTTCATTTAAATGTGAAGCTATGTTATTAACCGCGGCGGTAGGTATATTGTTCTGTGGCCATTATTATTTCTCGTTGTTCTAAATTCAAATTATGAAGACATATCCATTTGCTTTTAACAACTATAAGTTAGAACGAGTAACAAGTTAGTAATATGGAGAAGATACTGTCTACTAGTAAAACTAAATATAATGTATGAAATATAATTATGTAAAATGTACATAGAGTAAAATACTCGTTTTTCCGTAACAAAATAGATCCGATATAGCACGCTAAATGTGTGAACCAGTTTCATTGGTAGCTAGAACTAATTTTCGTGACGTTGAATAATTCATTCGTATTGAATAATATATGCATAAGTTCAAATATAGCTGGCAACTAATTACCATATCGCATATCTAAGATATGAAGCTTGGATTTTTAATATGCATATAATTTTTACTATTATTTAATAGTACCCATAGCATATATTCAATTTTATCTTTACTTGTGGCAGTGCATTTTGAAAAGCGTGTCGAATGAGTGAGGAAAGCCTGTATTAAATTGAGTCTCTATTTATAACAATATAAATAGGACGCCACATTTCATTCGAGAAGGATAACCACAGGTACCAAGTTCAAGCGTCAAGCGCATACATAAATAAATATAAGTAAACTGCGCCAACCAGCACATGGAGCATCAAAAGTATTTTTTAACGTTCGCGTGCCGCTCCACAGTTTGAATATTCCGTCCACTCCACAAGCGCTGCGCGACGGAGGTTAAACACTTGACATTATTTTAAAAACTCTATCAGACACAAACGGTGCATCGTCGAATCGTGACAACCGCTAGACTAAATGTTTATGTATTTTTGCACCCTCGTTTGCGCTGTATAATCGAGCCGATTAAAATATATTTAACGTTTTCGTACTGCAGCCAAAATTAAATCGTTCAATTGTGCTGTGCCCTAAGCGACGCCAGTGTATTTTATGTTGATGATCACAAAACAAATTGTACAATTAAACGAATATTGAGTCGTCGAATTCAGTTCGTTACCTGATTCTTGTTACTCGATAATTGAATTTAAAGTAGCTCAGATTTCGAATACGATTGCTGAACTGGGTTAATGTAGGGATGTCAAAAATGTTTCACAAATAGAACTTAATTAATGTCTCATTGAAATTTCCTTTACCTTAAAAAGAACTCGATGGCGAACCACACGACGACCACAGTCTCCATGTAGAAAAGCACGATACCGGCCTTGGCTTCGTATTCTTCGATTGTCGAGAACACGGAGAGCGATAGACACATGAACACCATCAGGAACCTGGACATGGAGATTGTTTTAGATTAAACTTCATCATCGTCATCATCAACGACACTACAATTATTACTATCATCATCACCACCTCCACCACCATCACCATCATCATCTACATCATCATGTACACCATAACCATCATCTACATCATCATCATCATCATCATCACTATCACTGGCATAATTACCACCACTGTAATCAATACTGTCACTATCACCACTTCCCCACCATCATCATTATTATAATAAATTTTATCATCATTATTCAAGCAGACTTTCTCAATGCCCCCTTCTGTCTATTATCCCTACGCTGGGCATACGTGTTGCGAATCGCTAAGCACAATATCTCGCCCCTTGTGTAGGCAGTCTGTAGGCAGCCAGAACATTTAACTGTGCTTGGATAGGCTGCTCTATGTCGCCTGCAGCTGGTTACAGATATCACAATGTTCAGTACTTGGTCACCGTAACAGACTATGTACTCCTTTCTACCTTCTCATTCCAAGTGGAGTTCCGTCTCCAGCACGACCGAAGCCCTTCTACCTTTTGGTGCTGATGATTCTAAATAAAGCGTGTGTCAAATTCAATAAATCCCCCTCAATTTATACCTGGAAGTCGTATTCTGTACAAACTATGAGAAGCGACAGATTCAATTTTACACAAACGCGTATACATTTTGACGTTAAGAAAACACTTTCAGTGTTTATGAATTTTAATATACACAATTTACTGTACATATTACGTAAGAAATACCATCTACTATTAATAAATAACAATAATAACAAAGGGGCAGTATTGGAAACATTCAGAAGCATCGTGGGTAGTGAGATAAACCGACACGCTTTGATAGATCCACGAGAATGGAATATGATGGATGGCAGCGCGGCGCCGTAATCAATGGAGGGTCATCCACAATGTGGGGATACCGGCAAAGAATGAATAGAACAAATCTATTTATATCATGTTCTATACTCTGCTATATTCAACAAGATTTAAAACCTTCGAATACTTCATTAGCGTAATAATTCATATTTGGAATGCAATTTATTGATTTAATCAGGATTATGCAAACACTCAGAAAAATAAGAAATATCTCCGTACTGTCGCAGTTAATGCTTTCGACGGAATCAAATTAAAATATGTACGACGATTAATAGCCTACAAATGTCTCTTATTATTTTAAATGTCAAAAGGAAATATTTTTAAAAATGTTCTTCTCTCCTGACATTTTAAATCTTCTTACTGTAAGGCCACAATAATTACACTTTTACTTTTAACTATTTGTAATGGAGAAGCAAGTATTCTTACTTTGTGTAAATTAAATTATTAGGATAATTACTTTTATTGTTATTACTATTATAATTACATCATCACACTAGATTCTTTGCGGAGTACATAGACTACCAAATGCTCAATATATTTTCTCTCTCACTGATTACCTGATGAACTTCGTGTTCGATCATTGAATTCTTCATGCATAGTAATTTTAAAGAAAGATCACGCTTGTATTCCTCGAAGAGTTAGGCAGAAGAGTGTAGTACACTCC
>DWEI01004440.1:0-11680 GCA_018245875.1 Mysoria ambigua
CACACACACACACACACACACACACACACACACACACACACACACACACACACACACACACACACACGCACACGCACGCGCACGCGCACGCGCACACACGCGCACACACGCACACACACGCGCACACACGCACACACACGCGCACACACGCACACACACGCACACACACGCGCACACACGCACACACACGCACACACACGCACACACACACAATCACAGAGACTAGTGTATGTATGTGTGTGTCTAGTACTGTGTGAAAATTCACACTGAGAAAATTGTTTCATAAAACAATGTCAAATAAGGTATTATACAACCACTTTTCTATAAGTATTTATTCTTTCTTTCTCTCTGACTAAAACAATTTGTTCAAAAGATTTTTGCCTAAGCTAAGAGAGATCATTACTCGATACCCTCTTATATTTATATATATATTTCTTTGGCTTTCCAGAACAAAAAAGAAACAGATTTGTATCTTGGTGTGACAGCGCTCGGTCTCAACATATACGAGAAAGATAACAAGTTGACCCCAAAGACAACATTCCCTTGGTCTGAGATCAAGCACATTTCGTTTGATGACAAAAAGTTTGTCATCAAGTTTGTTGACAAATCTGTGACCAACTTCATATTCTTCTCACCCAAGGGCATGAACAAGTTGGTGAGTGGCATTCTCCAACCCAACATTGTATTTCTAATGTGTATGTATTTTTAATGTGTAATCATAGGTTTTCTTATCTTGTCCCCTTTCAGATACTGGACCTGTGTATTGGCAACCATGATCTATATATGAGAAGACGGAAGCCAGACACCATGGAAGTGCAACAGATGAAAGCACAAGCCAAGGAGGAGAAACTGGTGGGTTGTTTGTCTCCTCAACAAATGCCCCTCATGGTTTTGTGGACTGCCTCGATGATGCAGTTGCTGGTGAATCTGTCTGTTGCGCCGGGCGTCGTCGTGGATTCGATTCCCGCCTACAATAAATATTTCTACAATGATTACAAGTATCCATTGTATGTCTGGATGTATAATATAAAAATCTAACTCAGCATATATTTATATGTGTAGTTTACCAGCCGCCTGGTGACCGTAACATAAGCTACCTCTACACTCAGTTTGGGACCAGATGGCTGCTTGTGGAGGTGTCTTGAGATGTGTTGTGACGGCCTGTGCTCCGCCGGCAGCGCCGTCAGATCGAGCGCAACAAGCTGGCGCGCGAGAAGCAGCTGCGCGAGGCGGCGGAGCGCGAGCGCGCGGCGGCCGAGCAGCGCCTGCTGCAGTACCAGGAGGAGATCCGCCTCGCCAACGAGGCACTGGTCAGTACGCGCCAGCGGCCCTGGGCTGTACGCAGTACGCTGATGAGGTGTGATGAAAAAAGGAGTGCAGCAGACAAGCAGAACTATGAATCTTGGTCAATCTTGCTGGCAATTCACCCACTGAACGTGAACCGTCTGAACGTTTCAGAATTAGAATGGATTAATCATGTAAAGACTCAGTGTTATAGGATGTAATAAGAATACAGTCTAGGAACTTCTTTGTTTACTTATTCTCCATTGTGAGTTTTGGTCCTCTAATAATTTGGTGATCTGAATATTTTATGAGAGGAATATTCTTAATTTGCTATTCAGCGGCGTTCGGAAGAGACGGCGGAGCTGCTGGCGGAGAAAGGTCGCGTCGCGGAGGAAGAGGCGTCCCTGTTGGCGCAGAAAGCGGCCGACGCGGAGCGGGAGAACGCCAGGTTAAGGCTGTCGGCGATAAAGACTGAAGAGGAGAAGGTAAGAATAATTACATTTTAAAATTTAGTCATCGCTTAATTCCCAGGAGCCTGTTACCTTCAAAGGACTTTTATAAGGAAACTCAGTCGAAGTTCAGCTGAGACAAGAACTATATTTAAACTTCAGTTCTTTGATAGTCTTGCAGGCTTTGCCCAATTTCTGATCACATGGCTCTAGCTATGTGTGATTTGTCCCCAGAAGAAGAAATTCGAATATTCTGCAATATATCCAAGTAACCCGAAGTTTTGTGTACTCCACGTACGATTGAAATAATTGCAGGTGCACCTCGAGCGAAAGACGCGCGAAGCGGAGTTCCTCACTGCCCGCCTGGTGGAGGAGTCGGAGAAGCGAGCGGCGGAGGCGGAGCGGCTCAAGGCGGAATTAGTTGCAGCTAAAGTGGCGGAGAAGCAGGCGAAGGAGAAGCTCATTAACTTCCTCAGCAGGACGTCCACCGGATCACTTCCACCGGTGGGTTTGAAGTATATGGTTATCAAACCTTTCAGAGTTTCTCCATCACAACGAGATTGGTTAGAATTAGGCAACCCTAACCAATGTCGTCGAAACTGGCCAAGGCCAGATGCTTGGTAGACATTTAAATTATACGTTTTAGAATATGAATAAATTATACGATTATACGATTAAATTATACGTTTTAGAATATGGATATACACAAAAAATGTGCGCTTTGAAGCTTAAGTAGTAGCCTTCAAAAGCTCCAGAAATAATTCTTCCAGAAATTGAGTGTCAGAATCTTCATCCTACAAGTATTTAACCGTAACCACTGCTTACTGCTTAAGAGAGCTTATTGTACCGGGGGAGGGGCGAAGGAGAGGGGACCATAAAAAGGTACCCGATATCCTGGGTGAGATACCAGGTTATGTGAGATTCTTACTTCACAAAAAACCCTTCGGTGACCTTCTGCGCTAAAAGTGCTCCGAGATCTTCCGTGGAATACGCCGGTCACAACTTGTGAGATGTGTGTCAATGTCATAGTAACGATGATGAAATACGGTTTGGCTTCTAACGCCATATTGACTGAGCTCTGTGTCGACGCGGCAGCCGTCGTCCACGGCGCCGGCCAGCCCGTTCCCGTCGACGTGCTCGCTGCCCGCGGAGCTGGGCGGCGACCCGCTGGCGGGCGGCGGGCCGGCCGACTGCGACCTGAACTCCTACCAGCTGCTGCCGGACGACCACGACCCGCACATACACCGCCTGTCGCTGGAGATCGAGAAGGAGAGGTTTGTGCGTGTGTGTGTGTGGAGGCAATGTAGTTGAAGGTTCGTTTTGGGGTGGTTCACTGTACCTCGATAGCGAGTGGTTGGTTGTGTCGGTTGCACGTGCGACTGCCGAACGGGAGGTCCGTGGTTGGATTTCCAGGTCAGGCACTAAAAAAAATATTCTACTTTTAGATTTTCTAGTAGTGGTTCGGAGTCTGGATATGTGTCTGGTGTATGACAATAGGCTCACCACCTATTACATAGTGGGAGGTAAATGTAGCTGGTGAAACGCGGGAAGGGTCTGCATTCCTCTGCCTGCCTCCTTGGCTGTGAAGTTACGTATTTAAGTGGTCACAGTTACCGGTCAACATTTGCAAAACCAGATGGGTGCTTAATGCGTTGCCGGCCGTAATTAGATGTCTAAGGATAGAGATATATGACACTCAATGCTGTCTATGTACAGTGTAAGGGTCCTAGCGCGATGTTATGAATTAATTTGACGGTGCGTCCGGGCGCGTGCGCGCAGGGTGGAGTACCTGGCCAAGTCGAAGCACCTGCAGCAGCAGCTGGAGGAGCTGCGCTGCGAGTTCTCGGTGCTGCGCGTGGAGCAGGCGCCGGCCGCGGCCGACCGGCTGGCGGCGGCGCACGACGCACGCGCGGCCGCCGGCGACGACAAGTACAGCACGCTGCGCCGCCTGCGCCAGGGCTCCGCCAACACGCGCGTCGCCTTCTACGAGGACCTGTAGCCGCGCCCGCGCCAGCGGCGGCTAGACTACCTAACATATTGAAGAAGAACACGAGGTTTATAAGATTAATAATAATAATAAATATCTCCACACACGGCCATCTGATCCCAAAGTAAGCGTCAAGAAAGCTTGTGGTATGGTAATCAGGCAGCTGATAAACTACATATTATACATATATATTTAAATAGATATTTTTTTAAACCCAGACACAACAGCTACTTAAAATACTTAAAATACTTGTGCTGATCACACAAATATTTATTCTGGGTGGGAATCGAACCCACAACCCCCGATTCAACGGTTCACTAACCTCTGCACCAACGGGCCAGTCAAATACATATATTATAATATCTATTGAGGAGAAAAAAAATGTTGAAAAAAGAATTTTCTCATTTGCAGATGCATCGTACCTCACTGTTTGGGCCATCGTACTCGAGCCGCCGCCCGCATGCTCCGGTATCGGCGCCTACAGGTAACGAAACACGTCTCCGTGGGAGTCGCGAGGTGCTGAGGCGCCGGGCAGGCCCGTACATATGTGTTGGCATCTAACTTAACGGTGCAGCAGATACCGGCGTTTGTTACCGCGGACAGATCTCTGCGCGGCGGTGCGCTCGCGGCGAAAATACTTTGGTGGCCGTACGGTCCTAGTACTGTTCTACGCGAGCGTATTTTCAGATGTCACACTCGAGTAGCCACATTTGTGTTATCGATTTGCAGAGCTATCCGGTGATAAGTCAACGTTGACGGTCGATGTGTCTGGGAGATCGTTTATCGAATCGATGGAATTATCTGAACATTTGATGTATCTGAAATAGACGTTTCTACAGATTGGGCATCGTATTTAATATCTTAGTAACCGATGCCCGCGACGACGCCCGCATTTTTCATTATATTTGACATGTATTTATGTGCAGAAAAAAAACATAAAATAATATTAAAAGCTAAATCGATATAAATTATTTTAAAATAATAACTTAACATTAAATTATACATTTTTACAGGCATCAGTATTGCCTTTTTTATGTTGCAACATTTTAAAAATAAATACATGTGGTAACACCTCTTTATTGTTAATAATAATGATTATATTATCGATATTTTTACTACTACTTATAAATAAAGAAAATAATAACGGTTTAATATATAATAAATTAATTGTGTAATCACAAAATCGACTGAATGTGTTTTTCTAAATGTTTTTATTACGTAACGTACTGTCATACGCTTTTATATATATGTATATAGACTTGACGTCTGTTCACAGCTTGTCGATAAGATTGCTAGGTGTAGATACAATAGGTAACATTAGGTAGATGATGGGTCAGAGTGCCTCTTATTGACCGTACCAACCGTTTTTCACTACTACTAAAGTATTTAAAATTAATTGCCTTAAAATACTTATCAACAAGTATTGAACGAGTCTAACGGCTCGCGCGCACCTGCCGCTATCGATGTACACCTGGAGTAGAGTCGCCAACCGGCCCCGCTTTACCAGGACACGTCCTGGTTCCTTGTAGCGTCTTGCGTTGTCCTGGATATTTAATAAGCAGTGTTCTGGTCTCCAAAACACCTAGATGAGGACTTTTACTTTAATATAACTGGGCATTTCAATGTTTATATAATGAATTGTCCTGGTTTTTGGAACTACAAATCCAATTTTTTTGGAAATATGCAAGCGGCAACCCTAATCTAGAGTTAACTGTTTTATTCATCGTTCATGTCGTCGTCATGATAATGACTACAATACATTGCGTCACGCCAATACTATGATTACGGTGCAAATTTACAAAGTCAACGATTCCTCAATGTTGTACATCGAGAATGAAATTTCGTACGACCCGTTAAGTAGGTAGGACAATTTTATTAAATTTTAATATTTTATTTATGGTATAAATGTAATCGTTAATGCAAATATTGAAAACTTGTAACAGTGTTATTGTCGTGTTGTATTCAATGAGTGCTCCCGGTTATCGTAAGCCGATTAATGGTCGGAGTGTAACTGCGATAATGAAATTAAATTGAAATATCGAGGTCCCAAGCCGTGTCGCTTGCATGCGACGTATAGCTGTATGTAATCGGCGACTCGGCGGAGGTGCTGAACTGCTCTGGCGAGGGCTTGCGACAACCGCGGGCGTGATGCTATGGAATGTTTGGGCAGGTGTAGGCAGAGGTGTGTTTTCTCTGATAATTTCTCGGTTTTCTTACGTTCGCCGCGAGCACCGGTTGAATATGAAATAATGTAATATGCTGTTGTGTTCAAAAATGTCCTATAAATAAGATCTGGTTAACATTTTTTTATGTATTTTAATTAGGTAGGTAATTAAATTAATTTCATGTATGTCATCGCCTGATTAGGTCGGTAATGTCATATCTGCCTGATATTTTCTCTATTAAAAAGTATATATATCACAAATCAATTTCTCATCTGTCGATTTATACTCTGAATAGCTTTATAATAACCATTCCGTGTATGAAGAAGTTTCCATCGGAATGCGTTAAGTGATGGTGGCGCCACTGTAGCAAAAGCGTCAATTTTAAACAGAGCGCCTCCCCTTGGTGCGCGAGTGCCTTTGTGAATTAAATTTGGGAACTGTTATATACTGGTTATAGCTAGACAATTTAACTATTTCCCATATTATATAGTTCTCCATATCCTGGTCATATGCTGATCAAACCTAATATATTATTATGTTTACTGTATGATTCCACTTGGCGTCGCTAATGTCGATTGTATTAAGCACTACATGAAGGACCAATAGATGTAGACCATTGACGTTAACTACTTAGTGGAATTTGACCCGTCTCAAAAGTATATATTTAATATAATCTTAGGGTCGTTTATACATACGCTTGACCTTTGTTTTGCTATAAGTGTATAAATGAGCTTAATAAACAAATTAAACTTGAGCGATAAATCAACCTTACTATCACCACAAAACAGATTCAGTTCACTGAAAGTGTAACGTACAGAATTGTATTTTTATTCGTTTTTTTTTATATAAAGGAAGAGGAGCGTGTCAAATTCAGCGTTGAGATAACGTCACTGGTACAGGCGCGTATTGCTGCCTAGTTGAAGCTTTCCTCTATTCACCGATAGATGGCGTCACATGTACCTGGCGTAATTCGAGACAAACAGAGCTTCTTGTCTTATCTGGTTTGATATCTAAACTTCACTAGATATATTTGTACACTATTTTAGAAGTCGCCTACTGTGTTTTCGGTGCTGGTGTATCGTGGACTTATCTCGATGTAGGGTAATACAGTGACCCTCAATAGTGACTAACGTCGATTAAGAGACAAGAAGTCTATGGAAAAAGGTTGCACGATTGATTGATCACCAAAATTGATTTGGATAGTTTTGTATGCGCAAGTGTTACAAAGAATGCTCCCTAGAGAAAGATACTCGCATGGAATGTACCACCAGTTAGAACTACACACAATTTTCTCTTAGTTAATATAAGGAAGCGACTAAGGAAATATGTAACGCCTGTGTCTCTCCCATTTGTAGGCAGGGAGCGCTGTACGGTCCTACGCTCCACCTGTCATATGTCATAGAATAGGGGAGTGGCTGATACCGAATACAGATTCGGAACTTAGGAGTTCTAGAATGAAATATATTTGGTATTCAAACCAGAATGCGCTGAAACTCGGTAACGATACGAGGTTGGCCTCAGCATGTCCTATTTTCTATGTCGCCGCTATACGCACATACGTTTTCGGTTTTTTCACATTATTTATTGCCTGTAGTAGAAATTTTTTGAACTATAAAATATTATCTTATTCTGTACCTGCATAATTTTTTCTCTGTGGGACCACCGTTACATAGGGTCGAATATTATCTAGTGGTTCTTTTTTTTAATTTACAAAGGATATGCTGTGCCCACTGCCAATGGACAGTTCAAGTATTGTACCAGACCATTCTAATATGTACCTTTATTTGTATTCTGTATGCTAATTTTAAGTCGTGTCCTAGTGTTGTCTATGTATTATTATTATTATTATTATTATTATGTATATAATTTCGAGTAGCAGTCGGCACGGTCGGCTGAGAACGCGTTGCATTCTTTACTGGTGAATGGTTTGTATTCTAGAACAATCTCACAGTCGTTGCCATGGTAATCGTGGATAGATATAGATAGTTAACCAAGGATTGGTTTTTTACAAAGTCCACATAATAAATACAATGATTATAAATAAATTTATTTGACGTTCCCAAATCCAGAAGTAGTGATTTTGTTGTTTAACGTCTTTGTAATATTCCAAATTCAAATAAAACTCGGTCTCAGATGTGATGGTCGTCGAGATTAACTTGAAAACACTGTCATTTTGAATGTATTTTTTTAAATATTATTGATACAATGAAGTTCTCGTCTAATAGCCATCACAATTTCACTGCATTTAGTGGCGAGCTCAGGTGTTACCCTCTGCAGCCGGCAATATTTGAACACCGTTTAAAAATAACTGCTGCAGCTGGCAACCCTATAAAAAAACTAATTGGAAGCGTTCCGAATTAGTTTTTAGTTATTGACCGAGTCACCGGATAGAATATGACACTTTTGACTTAGTAGACCCAGTATTAAGCGGTTACTTTGTGAGCCACTTTTAATATCCTTCATCGAAATTATCGTACTTGATTTGGGAGTGAATATAAATAAGTTCTGTGATTGTTCTTGAATAAAAATACGAAAAAATGCGCAATGTCTATTTTTATATCTATTAATTTTAATTGTTTAACTTATTTAAGAACTGTGAATAATTAAGTTTTATACATTGCAAACTTGCACAACGCTTTAGTTATATGTATATCAATTTTATCAAATAATGGAATATTTCCTAGGTAGGTACTTCATTATATATGTATCTTTAAACCGAAATCTTGCGCAAATTGTATTTTAATATCATTTTGTTAATTTTAAATGTGTATGTGACATATATAATGTTACAATAATTAAATACTTCGTATAGAAGCGAATCTGTTATTATCATGGCTACAGCTTGCTGTAATAGCCGTTGATTTTAAAAGTTTAAGCAAATATTAAATTTTCTGGTGCCATATTTAATTCGTTTAATTAAAAGGAGCATTGCAATTTCCCATTTTATCGAGTTTGTTTTCCAAACGAATTGAAATAATTTCGAGAAGGGAACACAATTTTATCTGTCTTCCTAATGATATCATATTTTGATACATGCAGTGTTGAGTTTATAAACAATTGAAGAAATCGCTTTTATACAGGTATTAGCTTTTATTGTTATTAGGCTGTGCACATTGATGGGGCTGCCAGTAGAGAAAACTTAAGTTTATAATGCGAAGTTCCTGAAACCATTCGATATTCACGTTTTCTAACACAGTTTTAAATTTATATAAACTCGACGGCATAAATGTACAAGGTTTGTATAAATACTACTCTCTGACAGCCCTGTGTATAAAATACAGTAAAAAGCTGATACGATGCAAGAAATATAGCATTTTCAATTTCCGTAGAAAAATTTATTGTTCACTCTGATTATATATTTAGTTTTATGGTTCTACCTTTTGATGTGCCTTACGTAAGTTATAGATTTCTTAATCAATTGTGATTGTAAAACGAATGACGATAATCGTTTAAAAATGCCTTGTAAAAGATATTTAGAAGCTATTTTTTTGTAAATATATTTACAGTCATTTTTATAACTATGTTTTATTTAGCCAAATGTCCATGCATCTATATGTTCTTATACGCAAATGTTTTGAATATAGTGATATTACAATTAAAATAGCGGAGCTATAAACGCATATGTAAGCTAAAATAGCTTATTGTTAGAAAGAGAAAAAACGTGCATTTGTATACGTGTGATTTGTCTGGTTTCTTCAGTATTTGACGCGCGGAATTTCTAGCGGATAGATTTATATAAGATGAACAAATACCAAATTAATTCTCCTCTCTTTATGCACATTTTACTTGGCTAAGCTATGCCTCGTATGTAATGCCTCTATGGTTTTGAAACGATTATTTCTTGACATTTGCATTTTTTTTTTCTATTAACGAGCTTGTCCAAAAGCAAACATCCAGACATGATTATAGGCCATTGACAGAAGGTAGTTTATATCGTATCTCAACGATATTTTTATTCATATTCAGTGTACGGTCATTTGGACCCAACAAAGACTTCAAAAAGGTTATTACGAATTGAAAAACCATAAAAACATATATATCTCTGCGTTTAATTTAAAAAATATACACCAGAATCTTATTTAATAACAATATAACTATTTCTATATTACGATTGTATAGAATATAATTATTATGTACAGTCCTTTCCGAGCTACACCATAACCGAGTAAAATTCAACAAACAACTTATTTTTCAAAGTTGTACGAACAGAAGTGTTCACTTCTTACGTACGACGCATCCACCTGCAGGTATCATGTTGTTTTGTGCATGACGTACTAACAATGATCTGGTTTTTATTATTTAAATGTTAATTTCGCTTACGTCCATTATTATGCATTTTTTTTGTCGTGATGTACAGGACCAAAGGAGATAAATTAATATACTTCAATAATAAAATTCAAGTATTTTATATCTGCTCTTCAGTAAAGTGTCTGTAAGTATAAAATTTCGATATTGACTGACCTCATACTTCTATAAGCTTTCAGGCTCTGTGGAACAACTTCAAATTCAACAGGAGACAACATTTCAAAAAAGCAAGCCATGTAAAATATACGCAGGCACTCGGGAATTAAAATTGAAGAGTCAGGTCCATGTTGTTTCCGTTGAGATACATGAAGATTCAAGGACACTTGTAATAAGTACTTATATCACTGGAAAGTGGGGAAACCTCGAAAGACAATTCAAGTAATAATAACAGTTTCATAACAGGACGGCCAAAGAGTGGGACACCCTAACGGCTTCTCCGTTTTGGGACACAATCTAGGACTTCACAAAGCAAAATAGGCTTTTCTCCTAGAGTTCTGTGAAACGATTTAGGACGCATCACAGCGCACCGTCAACGGCAGCGCGGGAAAGCTTATCATGACAACAAAAAAATTCTAAATGTATTCTATTCACATCCTTCATAAACACAGTCAAATTGAGCCAAAAACTATTTACATCATCAAATCAAGCCACAAACAGTATTCCTGCAAAGTATACAAGAACCAAATATGGGAAGATTATATCTCACTGTACACAGACACACTTTTCTCAAGTGGAAATAATAATACATATGCATATGTAGGTATTCAGCTGTTAAAGAGATCAAATCAGACTTGCCGCCAACTGTATAAATAAATTATCATTGCATTCATTCAATACTGTCAAGTATTATTATTAAACATAATATACATAACTCGACTGACTTAAAAAAAATATATACATTAGTAAAAAATAAACTGAACTTCAATATATATATATATAGGTTTTTTAAACTGCAAATTATATAGACGTGAACAAGATGTCTTGACAGCTATCTGACATTTGCTAATATCAATATTAATTTGCCAACAGCAAATATAGCTTGTGTTACACTTGAACGCATGCACATTTTTTGTATCATATAATATTGCTACAGTAGTACATATTACCTTAGCTCGTAAACTTTGATGACAAAGCATTGATGATTTTGGACCCTAATTGAGAATATTCAGACAAATATGGACAACATATTTCTCATGAATCCAAAGTTCAGCTATGTAACGAAATAATGTTGAGACGAGAATTGCGAAAACACAAAATTGGCTTTATTTTTTATTAATGCAAGAATGCTTCAAATGAAATATAATGCCAGTGGTTTGTGAATCAAAAATTCAACCAATTGTGCATTTGTCCAAAAACATGTAACAAAAGATCCGAGTAGATTGAAGATTATACGTAACTTCACGCCTGTAATCCCCGAAGGGGTAGGCAGAGGAATGCAGAACATTCCCACGATTCACCCGTTACGTTTACGTCCCACTATGTAATAGGTG
>DWEI01004441.1:0-11680 GCA_018245875.1 Mysoria ambigua
GTTACGTGAAGGTTTCCGGATTCGATACGGTTGTGCACATACAATCCAAGTCTTATTTAATTCCGAATTACGCATATTACAAAGGTCGAATTGAGTACTTTTATTTCATTGTAAAACAAGTAGATACATACACATGCACGTGGTATAAAAACCATTACGTTAACAGAGTTCAACATACCCCATCATCGTCACTATAATTACCCTGTATCAGCAGGTGCTGCACTGAACATAACATATTTATTACAAGCTGTGCCCGCGACTTCGTCAGCGTGGAATTCTAAAATTCTAAATTGAAAGCAGCCAAAGTTACTCCTTCATATATAAGCTATCTAACAAGGAAAGTCCCGTCTAAATCGGTCCAACAGGTGCCAAGATTAACCGGAACAAACAGACAGACAAACAAAATTTGAACAAAATGTTTTTTCTGTAACATATGTGTATACTGTATATAGATACATATGCATTTAGTAAAGCGGTTATTTTATCACAAACAGACGCTCCAATTTTATTTATCTGTATAGAAGTATAGATAACTAATGTTAATTACCACAGCAGGGACAACTGAATCCAGTTGCAGTTGAAGTTTTCAAAATAAAGCCGTCCATAAAAACCCGGGCGACCGGGCAACTCGGGGCCCCGCGGGGCCCCGCGGGGCTCGCTCGCTGAAGTGCCCCTCTGACACGTATTCCGTGTAGTTTATCGCGGCCGGTTAGCGAACTTAGCCGCTGCGTCGCTGTTATGCCGCCGGTTAAAATTCGTGTGCAAGCCGCCAACTGCCACTGCACAGAATAATGAAATATAAACATACGCGCCATAAATAATGCGTGAATGCGGTTTCCCTTACGGTTCCGTTGGACGACGCGGATGTGTCGTGTTTAACATGAAACTTTACTCAGGGGTGATTTTCGGACATTCCGAAGAGTACTCTAGTGAAAATTATGTGAGTTAGTAAGCACTGAAGTGAAGTTTGAGACTGCGGTCGTCTATGAGAATATATGTTAAACTTGTTTGTGTGTATACTATTATGGTTCTTTTAAAAAACGCGACGCCCATTCAATATTTTCTTAGAATTTGCATTCATCCGTAAAATAAAATACGAATTCCATAAGGGCGATATGTAAATTAAAAATAAAACTTATTTTAAAAGATTCACCGACTATTCCATAGTGGGACGTAAACGTAACTGGTGAAACGCGGGACTGCTCTCCGACGAACTATCTTACACTAACTGTACTGTACTGATAGTAACAGTCTTATTTCTAGAGTCGTGTCCGGAGTTGGTTGCAACTTTAAAAAATCGACGGACTACTGGTTTCACACGAAGAGTAGATGTTTAGTAATAATAATAATAATATCTTTATTCACAGCACATGGTTTACATAGAAATGTTAATTATATTATACACAGTGCTTATGTTCGCCGATAATGGCATGCGAATATTATAATAATTATTATGTATACGCATATTAAATTTTTCGCATTATTCTATTATAGTATATTATTTTATGACTTTTAGATTATAGGGATTTTGGTTTTATTAACAAACGTTAAGACCTCATGGTGCGATGCCAACAAAATATGGCAATTCGAATTAATTTACATTTTACCTTAACTTCCCTCTTTGCTATCGCCAGCATTCAGATCTTAACATTTTACCTTTATTGAACAGATCACTAGAATCCATGACCGAAGTTATTAGACGCATAAAACTGTTTAAAATTCTAACAAGAATCAAGTTAACAAGAACATACTCATTGTGGTTCTAAGCGAGAACATCTTATTTATAAACGAATCCTTTCTTTAGTCGAAGACAAAAACAGTTTACGACTAACAACTATTAAACGTGTTATTAATATGCATTATTTGGCTGAACGTTTAAACGGATACCCCAGTTTCGCAAGCAGTAGTCCACGAGGCGCTATAAAAGTGTAACTATGACGATAAAAAGCCAGTTATGTGGTCCGACGTGGTCGCGACCGTTACGACAATCGTTAAACTGTCGCGCCGATGACGAACACCGCCAGCGCGTCGATTCGTCGAGGTCTGTCGGACACCGCCGCAGCGCCCACGCGTCGAATCACCGCATCACGCGTAAATATTCACGCGAAAATATCGCACGCCTCTATTGTGTGATTCTTCCGTTTTTAGCGAATTGCTAAAAATTCAATTAATTCCATTTTATGAATATCATAGGTCCGTAACCAAAATTAGATAATCTTAGACAGGGTGATACGCGCTTAGTATTCAATCGGATACAATAATTATGCACGCGTATTGTGAAAACTTTTTGTTTATATTACTTTATAATTCCAGATCTTTCCCTATGTGCCTGCCTACGACCAACCTGGAACAGAAATGTAAACATACGACTTATAGTAACAATTAGACAATCTATGGCCAGAGGGTATCAACACTACTGTTTTCTGTCTCATTTCTCGGCCCGGCGCCTTTCTTACAACTGCGGGAAAACTACGCAGTATTATGATGACGCATCCGTGATACGACAGTTTCAACATATTTGGTCATGTAGCATACTTGTATATCATTGGACCGAATTAAACATTATTCTAATAAGAATCGCTTCGCGATTTAAAGGAGTGTGACATATTGTCAACATTATCTTATTCGATCTAATTAACCCATTTCCCATGACCGATGGACAGACATTACACCCTAAAGTCTATTCTCACAACGTGGCCGACGTCAATTATTAACGTTCATAAAAATGACGCTGTCATAAAACAAGAAAAATAATGCGTTGTTCTTAATATTTTACGAGTATTTCGGTGGGCGGAAGGCGAACAATAAATACGACGACATCCCGCCGACAGTTCTAACTCCCGATTGGGCGTCGGTTCCACCGTCGACTAAATATTCGCTACAAATCGCAACTATTGTCCCAATAGTAACCCATCATATGAGAAATAAATAAAAGGTCCGAAACTTACTGAAATGGTGTATAAGCGTGCATAAACGCATATACACAATTTCAATAAGTTTCGGACGAATTAAAGACGTGGTAGTATATCTGTAAGCTGTGATAATTTGCTTTTATATCAATCTCTTTTTAATATGAAGTTTGTGATCCCATAATCAAAGCAGACATGGTGACGACACTTACAGTGTTAATAAGTGAAGAAATTAAAAAAAATAAACCTCATAAAAGTATAGTATACACAAAAAATGTTTTTATTAACAAATAAGTACCAGGAAAATTCGTACATGGAAACGAAAAAAACGTCTCTCTATACATTTTGGTGAACGGAAATATTCCGAAACCTCCTTTGGTGATATCAAATATCATTTGGTCACCAACCCTACATTCCCGTCTATGTGATACACCAGTCATTCGTCGTTAGTGTGACACATGTCCTATTACATTTTTGTATCTGACGATTTATAAAACAGTTTTAATCAGAGAGTAATGGGCGATAAACGTTGAGGAATTGCCGTCCGATGAACAGCAAGCTTTAATGTAACTATACATCAAATGGAGCGAAACTAATATAAACTTTAAACGAAAGGAATAAGATCGCAATTTGGATGGACGATCCTGATTGATGGTGTCGAAGTGATGATCGTTAAGGAATTCCTAGTTCTTTGACAGAAATAGCGAATCTAGTTGAAACTCTTTTCTTGTCCGCTCGCGATCTATTTAACAAGCGTGACACATCGACTAATGAAAACAGGTGTAGAATAAAATTCCAATTTAAAATTTTCCAACAGTTTTCAATTTTAACATCGGTGAGTAAACACAAGGATAAAATCTATAAGGATAAATCTTTATGAACGACTCGTTTCTGCTGGCAGAGATTATAAGTTATTAGTATTCAAAATAATTAGGACTAAACAACAAAAGGTGTACATCAACAACAAGCTAAATCTTAAACATAAAGTCGCTAAAATCCCTAAAATTATTTAATGTTCCTAAATTTTTATATTTAATTATATGAAATGTGTTATGTGTATTTGAACTTGTATGATTTTTAAAATTCTTAAAAAATGTTCCCTTTAAAATATTAACTTCTTCATGTATATGTATTCGCGTTGAGGGGAAGAATCAGATATTAAATAGTTAATTGTAACAGCTTCTTATCTTTAAATGAAAAAGTCTGATATTAGCAGCAAGTAGTATGTAGACACAAATATTATTATTGAGTGTGACACAACTTGTGGCTGGTCTTTCTTCTTGAGGATAATGACTAATTAAATTGTTGGAACACGGATTAAATTAGTAAGTCTACAAGGTACAAAATCAAAAATGGATGATGATTTTAAAGCTTGATGTTTTCGGATAAACTTAGAGAGCGAAGTCAAGCTACTGAGCTTCTTCGAAACCCATTGCTGGGATATGGGCATAAGATATAGTGACTTACCTCTCAAAAGTTTTTGTCTCGAACGTTCAATTTTACTTATTGTGCCCCATACGACGTGGAATGACCAATATATTTTTTTCCATCAGACTTATTTTATTCAATAACATACAGCGACAGATTTCCTTCTTATTTCATTTTCGCATAATTTTGCAAAACCAATTTGATAACCTCATAACACTCGTCCGAGTTCGTCATAAATATGCTTTAAATTTAAATATGGCAACAAGGAGATCCGTTCGCAAAAAACTTGCCCCAATAATGTCAGGCTGAATATATAATGGGGGAACATCAACACTTCATTACCGTTTTATCAATGGCCGCCGCTCGCGGGATGCGGAGTGCCGAACGAAATTGCCCAGTCGCTGATACTCTGATGTATTAGATGCTGCACGTTGGCTACGAAATCGGTTAGAATGAGATGTGACTGGGATTTATAATGGGTAACATGGTTTTTCTCATTTAGTCCATTTATGAATCGAACACCATCTGTTAAGCAATCCGCAGCGCTATTGCCATCGAATCTGATGAACTTTGTGACAATTTTAACGATTGAAATAGTTTCTTGGTGGACATGTTATAGAACTTGATTCTAATGTATACACTAAAACAACTTTTAACCTTTTAGGAGAGGCTTAGGCAATCAACATTTTGAGACATTAGTCATTTGGACACCAATATTTCTTAGCGCCAATGACCAGTAACAAAAAATTTCAGTTCATGAATAAAAAGCTTCCCCAAAAAAGAAATCGATATTCACGGTGAGGTTGCGAATAAGATTCATTACTATATGAGAATTAACACAAATTGAAGCGGTATTTGATTTTGAATATTGCACTAAAGCTGGTATCACTCGTTTTTATAATTTTGTATTTTCGTATGAAAAAAGAACCAACTATCCATGTGTATATCTCACCTAAGATTTCGGAATGGAAAGCTTTAACATCAATAGTTAATTAATGAATTTGTACTATAAGTAACTTCTAAATTTGACGGATTTATGTTCACACGTGTAGCATTGCAATTTGAACATGAAGAAGTGCAGTGCAAACGCGCAAACGCGGTCAGTCAGGTACCAGATCGTTTGGATGCTGGAGATAAACAAGGTGAGAATAAACACGCGGATAGCTACATTGTATCTATTGTTATCGACACTATAAACAATTTGAAAATCTGTGACTTTGTTACTATTTCGTGTTGTGAAGATTGACATATTATTAAACTTGTGTCAATCCTATCAATGTCGAGTTGAGTTCATGATTCATAATCGAGATATATCAGTATTTGCTATCATTATCGTATTTGCTTGTGGGTAGATGACACTATACTACACGCTTACTGTATTTTCATGTATGTAATTATTTAAAAACCCTCGGCGATCATCCATCGATACCACATTAATTAATGAAATTTCTATACATGTAAATAAAACAGAATCATCATTGGTAACATACATATCTCATCCCAAGTCCTCAAACCTCAAACTGAGTACCAAATATGTCTATTCTCACAGACGTGCCCACAACTTCTCCATTATTAACTTTTTTTTTATAGGCACGCCGCTTAAGGAAACTTTGGAATCCCCCATCAGCCAGTATCCTGGCCAGTATCTGCGTCCAACAAAATTCATCGGTAACGTATATATAAAAACGACATTAAGCAATGCAGTAAAATAAGGTTATTACTAAAAGCTATAGCTGGTAATCCTCCACATAACACCTATAACTATTGAAATAGATGAGTTGATACGTCATGTATTACATACAACATCGTTTCGGTAGTATTGGTTGCAGGCGTGACTGCCGATCGGGAAATCCAGGGTTCGATTCCGAGGACGAACACTACAAAATTTTCTTATTTAGATTTTCTAGTAGTAGCAGACTTCAACTGACTTTCAGAGAGGGCTCGTCTTTTTTTTCGCTTTAAAACAATTTTAATAGTGATAATTCAAAATAAAACTAGGTCCAATGTCTTACCTGATAAACTTCCTGATTACATACACAAGCTTTATGAGATATCATGTAATTTCCTCCAAGGAGAAAATTTTCTAATGCATTTGACGTCTGCCAATTGGGACTTCGTTAGTGTGATAGACAATGGCATTAACCCTTGTCATATTCATTCCCTTTCTCACATCAAGAAAAAAACTTATGTCCAACAGTAAAAAGATAATAAGGTTCACACAAATAATGAGAATCTTAACATGGAAAGTACCTATAAATAATATTTACTATGGATTTGATTAAACCAAGAAATCGTCTTCATTTTCCTATTTATGGCGATGGCGATCGTCACATCTGCATTTTGCATCGATCAGCCACCGTCGGTTGTCACCTGGCTCCATAAATCAGCAATCGCTCCAGTACGGAGATGCTGGCGTTGAGCCAATCACCTCTGGCATTAGGAAATGGATATCTAAGAGCGAAGTCATATGCTTTTAGAAATCAAATAGGGGCTCACTTTCTTTCATTCGGTGTTAATATGTAATGGTGTTGTGGTATTTTTTGCATTTTATTTAAAATATTGAATCGTATTATAAAATTAAAGAGAAATAATCTGAGCAACTGATATGTGAAATTACACCTTTAAACACTGCAAATTCCTGAATACAGGAAAAAAAGGGAAGAAGCTGTGTATCGACGTTTGATAACCTGAATGTAACTGACTGGACGACGTAGAGCGAAAACACCATTTTTATCTTCGGTCGAAAGAATCGGCGGTAACCGTTTGACAGATTAAGTGGCGCCCCCTACATTGAACGTATTCGCTGTTTATGAGGAGGCAAAGGTTTTGATTGACTTGCCAATTAGCACATCGAAAACAACCCGAGGTGTTGCAGATTCAAATAGATTGTGGGAAAGATCTCCTATGATTTCGAGGAAATGTGAGTTGACTTTGCTTTTGATCTCACTTCTCTTATTTGTTTCTGAATTTGCTTTTGCGGCAGCAAAAAGTTTTCTATTGGTGTCATATCAGTAATATGACATTTTCCATATAACACAAACGGAAAAGGGAAAGGAATATTACATAATCATAAGACAAACAGAAATATTAATTTCCAGCTGATCATTCCACAACATAACATCCATAATAACCTTAATACCCCCATATATCCATCTGAAAATATTCTAGATTACAACACGTTTAAATACACCTTTAATCTCCACTTAAACGATCTCAATTCTTCATTATCAAAATATATATATATATAGCAAAATGCAGTATTAATGCAAATGTAAAAACTAGGTCGTATTTACAGTAGCAAATATTCAGGGTATCTTGATCACTTGCGCCAGAAAGACAGTTAATCGTCCTGCAAAGGTGCCTAGCCAGTGGAATATGATACACAAAGGAACGGTTCACTGGACGCCGAGCTGAGCAAGCGGACAGCCATCAGCGCGGCCGACAAAATGTTTCTGTTAGTGTTGTTGAGGTTGAAACATTTCTTGAGCACTGCACTGCCTGGTGCGATTTAGTATCTGGTAAATGTGTGTCACAGTGGTCCACCTCGAGGTTGTAGTTCGAAAAATTTATTGAGCAACAAATCCTTGACTCTGCTCATGATTGGAGTTTAAACGTGTTTAATTCGTACAGTTCAACGTAAACTTTCAAAATTAGACGTACTTATTGAACAGCGACTACAGTGTATTTCAAATAATGTGTAATGAATGGTGCATGAAAGGAGCCTCCCCGAGCGGCGACTATGTCTGATTAAGTAAAAACATACACTGCTCGGCGTACCCTGGACATTGCGACCAATCCTTTCACCACGATGGCTGATCATTTACAATCATCAGCTATCGACTCGACGATGAAAAAGACGATGAATGATACACAAGGTACTAGCAAGTCCGTTTATGCAACATTATTCTGCTTTCAAAGTCTCCGACGAGATTCATCGACATTTGTTTATTGACAAAATAGTATGGAAGCGCTGGTGAGCAATCTATGCAGATTGCTCACCAGCGCTTCCATACGAGTATAGGTTGAGCGCACAGAACGTTTTCATTTGACCAATCATGGTATACTAACATTAAAAAAAGCTACCTTTCGCGTGGAATCAGTGTTAATGTTAGATATCCGATCAAATAAATAATATTCAACAGTCTAAGCTATCGCGAGCAGAAATTTATACACGTTTAACATTTGTTTCTAAGTTTGACCAGAAGACATTTGAAGTAGAGAGCATTAAAATCTGCTATTTACGTCGCGTGAGTGACACGCTCCCGAATTAATATATGGGCCGAGCTTTATTAGTAGATATGTTAGGCTGATTGCAAACTTTCAGCGGAAATTCAGAAAATATTCAGTTTCAGTTCAAATTCAGAATATGTTCTTGAATATATAAAAAAACTAACAAATTGCCTAGTACCGGAATATTTGCATGACATTGTGACAAAAAAAATTGTAACGAGTTGGCTCCTTACCCATTGTAAACAGGTTTCTAGATATTAAATTATCATAAATATTAATGTGGCCTTTAAGAAGAGTGTGCTATGTTTACTGATCTTTATATTGTTCGACTTATGATTGTAGACATAATTGGCCGAGTCACACCAAGTACAATCATCAGTTGATAACAACACTGTTAGCGAGCTCGTTTATTTCTCCGGGCGACGATAAACAGAAAATTTTATACTGTTTGTTAACAGTTTTTAACACCTGATTATTAAAACGGCTAACACAATCAACGACACAAAACACAACACGTTTTTTCTCGCGCGGTTCTCTCGAACGCATCAGTTGTACACATGTCTAATATAATGTCAACCCTTGGCACGCAGCCGGCGAACAGGTGGTGTCACTTGATGATAATCATTTGGGAAGTTAATAAGACTTTATTAACCGTTGAAATTTGCTTACTGGAAAGAAAATTATTAAGTATAATGATTTACTTTTTTCAACTTTCATCTTTACAGCAACAAGCTTCAACAGCTTTACAATATTTGAACAAGTGACGGGTGTCGTAAGAGATGACCAAATCCGGCGCTGGCGGATCGCAATATAATGCGGCCTATGTTGTCACAGCTATGTGCCTCGACAGCGTACAGACAGAAAATCGGCGATCTACGATTCCGAACTCACATACCTAGCGTGGGGATTGTGAGCGAAAATGACTCGAGGGACGTCGTATTAGAAAAACGAGTTGAGGTAGGCAGAGGCGTGTAGTAGACTCCCAGGTTTGCCGGTTACCTAATTAAATATTGGAGTCTTATAAATAAGTTTTATCGACAGTTATTTCTATTATATACATAATAACAGAATAAAAATACCATAGAACCATACATCAACGCATAAGAACAAGTAAACAGAATGTATTGTACACGTCAACTACATAACATAAAAAAACGACATATAACCGGACCCGGGAATAAATTACCGTTGCGTGTGCGCACCGCCTTAAATTCTCGCTCTAAGAGGATCCCAATTGGTCGTAAAATTCACAACGATAACGTGAAATGTTTGTGACTGGCGTGACCACTGCCGACTGGCTGGCTTTTGTATTTATTATAGGATAAATGGTCGTAAAACATCCCTGCATTCGAAATTATCTGATTTTTAGTTCAACGTACATGAGTGTGGTAAACGAACAAAAAAATTCATTGTGGACGTAACACGCGAGTTAGTGGAAATTAGTGTATTATTTTTTAAAAACATGTCATTTACTAATTCGAGGATAAGATGGGTAAACGGTGTTATTAAAATTCCATAAAATTATTAAAATTATAATGGAAACAGAAATTAAATGTGCGGCTGCGTATTTTTTTTCCTATTATTAAATTCATGAAGGCATTTAGTTCGAGGAATAAAATGAAGTTTTTTAGGATACTACAGAACATTAACGCAACAATTTTACTGGCATTAAAATTTAACAACTACAGTATTGAATAAGTAGAAAAACCAACAAATCCTGTTAAGTGGCACGTATTAACAGTCATGAAAACTGGCAGCGGGCGTCGACAGCGGCATAACGCTTCAGTCTTAATTAGAAAAATAGTAAAACCAACGATCATTAAGTCGACATGCCTACCTACCTCCTACCTGACTTGCCCACACAGGTAGCGACTTGAATTTAGAACACGAAAAGTCAATTAGCAGAAGCAACGCCATCTTTTAATTGCTCGCGACAGCTGCGCGAACACAAATGGATTTCGATTCGATCGTGGGTGTCCACTCCAGATAATTACTCCTTGAATTAAGATCTTGCAGGAGTGGGGGTCAGGGTGAATTTATAGCCCAATGTAAAAGACATATGACACGTGATAGAGAAGGGAGTGGGGACTGACGGTTTGTTGATCAGTCAAAAGATGCATTTGTTAATGAGTGAACAAATTATTATTGCTGATTGAATGTGAACTTAAATGTTAAGTGAAATAAAAAAAAATATCAAATTTAATGTAAAAATATTAACAGCTATATTTTCTGATCGGAACGATGGGGATATGAAATATTTTTTTGGCATTAAATTTACAGATGTCCATTGAATTGATACATTTATATACATGGATCATTCAAAATGTATTCAAATTACTATGAGGGTATACTTTATTGGTTCGTTTCAATGATCTTTTAGGTTCACGACTCTGCGTATAGGCATTGATTGCATGGAAGGTGCGCAACCAGCAGTGGACATCTGTAGAGTCGTGTAATTTTATCCATATTTAATCAGTTGAAATTACAACACAGACAAAAAATCCCGCTAGTCAACATCGGAACTGCCATAAACGTATACATATCAAAAAAGTTTAAATAAAAAAGTAGTATTCTTACGATAATTCAGCGAAGAATATTCACAACATAAATATATGTCAAAACTAATTAGGCGTTCGTGAGTACTTAATCTATGTGAAGTTTTTGCGTGACATTCATAAGACGGCGGCATGTTCAAAGATATGAGATTAAACATACTAAAAGACAAATAACATCCTGTACTTAAACATAAATAATAGTAGATGCCATTAATTATTGACATCTGCTCCTTTTTAATTAACCAAGACTATGTAATATTAATTAATCGTACGTATCTGAAATATGAAAATGTATTAAAAATATATATACACTGCGACTCAGGATGGTGTATAAAACCATGTTTTGTTCTAAAGCCTTCGGATTAAGAATACATTTAACTCGTGACAACAGATTTTAACCGTGCAAAGAGTAAAACATAAGATCTGTTCTTACACGTATTTATCACTACCTATATCAATATTCGACTGCCTCGTCGGTCGTGTTGGTTGCAGATGCGACTGCCGATCGAGAGGTCCCTGGTTCGATTCGCGGGTAGCACACTATAAAATTTTCTAGTT
>DWEI01004442.1:0-11679 GCA_018245875.1 Mysoria ambigua
TGGGGTTGATTACAGATGTCTATAGGCGGCAGTATCCACTTACCATCAGGTGGACTGCATGCCTGTCCTCTACTTCCATATTATAAAAAAAAAAAATGTCTAATAAAATATTAGAATGTATCTAATCAGCAGCAGTAAATATTCCGATATTAATGTCAGAATGACGCTCGTTCCAAGCATTCTAAATTCCAATTCAAGGTTAATAACAGATACATTATAGAAAGCTGAGGCTAATTAATGCTAGACTAATAAAATTATTACCCACTTACCATAATATATAAAATTCTCAATACATGCAACTTATCTCTTCTCTCAGACTGTATAGACAGTTATATCATAAAATTTCTTAAAAAATATAAGAAAACAAAATTCAAATTCAGATATATTACCTACATATATTCGTCGCTGGTCCTTATAACAGTAAAAACACGGATCATTATAATATTCTAATTATACTTAGTTTTTGTAACAACGATAGTTATCATGAACAAAAACTGTGTATTGTGCAAACTGATAATACACATGTTTAGGTACATCGTCGCTTCGTTCGCGTGAAACCGTGAATATAATACTCTATGTGCTGTTTACGTCCACAGGTCGTGGTGAACGCGTATTTGGAGGCGAGGCCCGAAACGAACGTGGTGTTGTTAGACTGGTCCAACATGGCCCACGGTTCGTACCTCGTTAACGCCGCACGGAACACGAAAAAGGTGAGCTCGTGTAAACGATTCGCAGTGTCAATTTAAGTCCGCGCTTGTTTCTGTGAAATTGTAATTTCTATGAAATTGTATTAAATATTATTTATAATATGAAACAGTTTTCAAATTCACTTATTCGTGTCGCAACTAATGATGGCGACATTTTAACGACCACTTCGCTAGTTATAAGTGGTTTACCGTTTTACGTCCAAATACATAGTCGAATGTACTGGTGTAAGTATATTGTATACCACAAATAAAAATGGGTTGCTACTTAATATGCGAATGTGTTCAGAGTATACACATCGTTAACAATCAGTTACGAGTTTAATAACCGGGCATTAAGCGGTATTGGATTGCACAATTTCTACCGGGAAGCAGCTGTGTTTGTCGTACAGTTTAACACTATATTTGCGGTGCCAATTTGACTCGTTTAAAATGCATGAGAAATGGATATAAGATTTTTTGCAAAACATTATTTACATATAAATTTGTTTTGAAATACATTTATCGAAAAAGATATTTATTGCAAATTTATTTTATTTATTTTTTATGCTGTTACATCTATTTCTCTTGCATGTTAAGTAAGCTAAATTTGCTCAATTCGTAAATCTGGTGTAAAAATGACAAATAAACAATCATTATACATAATCCTATAACATAAGATGTACCAAACTAGTTTAAGGCTCTCTAGACTTTTGAGAAAACAAGGACAACTTTTAGTTCTTCTGATTCTCGGAGACCAATCAACTGTAGTATGACATACTACATGTCTTGTTTTACATTTTTAAACAATAACTATGTAATAATTTTACAATTACTTGCCAAATCTTGTAACTTGTAATAATTTTACAATAACTTGCATAAGTCTGTACAAAAATACATTTGACTTTGAACTTGATCACGTTTATACAGTAAAAACATTCGCAAAATTTTGCGAATTTTGCGAGTGCGAATGCGAATATTTATAAATATGCGAATATTCGCGAATGCGAAAGCTAATATTCGCTATATCACTATTCGACGCAATGATACAAATATTACGGTCATATACAGTAAATAAACATAGCAAGGCTATTGCTGTAAATTACATTACGGTGATACTGCCGTTCAATAGATGTCCTTCGTGTGCTCATTTCACTTTTCCTACTTATGTAAACGCAATAAATAGGTCTGATCAGTTAAAGTTTATAATCAATTGACCGGAAATTATAACAATATTGGAGTTGCCGAGCCATGGACTAAAATAATTGTGAAGACAAAATAAAATCAAAGCTACTGATCGTTAGAGTACTACAACCTTTGTATCGCCGTCACACTGAACGTCAACTAATCGAATGATCACCACATCAAGTTAATATGGTGATGACAGCGCGTCTTGCATGAAACGACACGTCCGCTATCTGGAAAAGTCCAATTCATTATGCACTACTTGGTCGACAGATCTGGTTACCGAAACAAAATGATTATATTCATAATCATTTACTGATGTGAACAATGACAAATTTGCGTGTCATTATATGTCATCTACTACCTGGAGGGGCGTTCAGTTTTAAAATTGAAGATCTATATATACGAACACGGAGGTCTAGTGAAAATGTTGTAACTGAGTAGTATTAGTAAAGATATCTTGTTTAAAATGTTCCTGTATGCTTTTTTCTAGGTAGGCATAGCTACAGCGGAGTATCTCAACAATCTAATCGAAGCCGGCCTTCCGGCTGACAAGCTGCACATCATTGGACATTCCCTCGGGAGCCACGTCGCCGGGTACACGGCGAGAGAACTGAAGAGTAAATACAACAAAATCGTCAAAAGGTTTCTATTAATGATATTCTTTTTAGACATCCCGACAATTTTCATACATATCAGTTTGTAATTATTCCCATTCTACTCCGTTCAGAGCAGAGAAACAATGAGTTTAACGGTGACCATTTTACATGTATGCGATATTCGTGTGGTGAGCGTGACGTCGTACGTTTCAGATTAACAGCCCTCGACCCTGCATTTCCAGCGTTCTACCCGGACGGCGTGGTGATGCAGCACGTGCGCGAGCGCGACGCGCACTTCGTGGACGTGATCCACACGGACGCGGGCGGCTACGGCGCGCCCGTGCGCACCGGCCGCGCCGACTTCTGGCCCAACGGCGGCTCGGCCGTGCAGCCCGGCTGCCCGCGCTTCGCGCCCGTGCCGCTCTCCGACGACAGTGCGTGCATTGCGCTCTCGTATGACACCTGTGAAACAACAGATAACAAAAATAATGAATGTTTATGGGAACCGAAGCTAAAATATTTTTGCAGTGAAATATATTTGAAATTGTTCCGACAAGCGTCCTGCACATTATTTTAAATTGGAATCTTGTAGTATATGTAAGCTAATATTTACTAATAATGATGACAAATGCGTTACATTGTAGTAAGTAAAGTTTCAAAGTCATATGAATGGGGATTAGGTAGTAAAAGAATTAAAATATGCAATAATTATCTAAGTACGTCACCACTCTTTCATCGATTTAATCGTATAATTATTACTATCATTAAAGTATCTCTGCAACATAGCACAGCTGACCACATTTATTAATTTGCGCAAATTCATCTGTATTTATACAAACAGATATATTTATTAATATTATTTTCAATTTTAGACCTTTGCAGTCACTGGCGATCATGGCGATTTTACGCTGAATCTGTTAGAAACCCGGAAGCGTTCCCCGCCTCTCCAGCAGATTCCTATCAGAAATTCAAAGAGAACCCTTCACCTGAAGTGGGCATAGTCTACATGGGCCTCAATTGTGATCACAAGTAAGTAATTAAATAGTTCTTTCTCGTGAAATGGCACAATAGACGAAGTTATATGACTATGTTAGTCATAGATGGTAATGATTCCATAATTACATCGCAGGTTGCAAATTAGTTTTTTTCACCAAAATTTTAAATAAACAAAACAAACAAAATTTCTATGCTTCTAAACACTAACACTAAAATATGCGTTTTAAAAATATGTCCAGACAAACAATTTTGACGCTACATAAATTTTACAATATTGCGAATCTAAGAGGAGCAGTAATATAACGCAGAATAATTCTGTCTTTTGGTATTCTATGAACGAAATCTTGTTGTTATTAATTAGATGACATTAGTCTTCACTAGATGGCGAAGTTCACCTTTATTTACTTAATTGTCGCCAGATGGCATTATCCACTTACTTTTATTTCAAAATGTTATCGCTAGATGTCGCTTGTTGTAAGGTAGATGATAATAAATTATGTAAATAATTAAATTATGAGTTCCAACAGGTAAACCAAAGCTATTTAATTAGTAACAGTCTACAATCAATAAATTAGTTTGCTTTGTATTTCTTATTATATTTAAATTATGGTTTATTATAACTTTTAATATAACTTTTTTTTTCGTCAAACTAATATGCACAAAAAATATATAATAATTATTGTATTTTGTTTCAGTGCCAAAGGATCTTATTATTTGACAACAAATTCAGAAACACCTTTCGGTAAAGGAATGGAGGGTATTTACCCGAAAAATAAAAAAAATAAGAAAAACAAAAATAAAACGCTAAGTGATAATTGATAATTTAATCATTTATACTCCACATGGTGATGGTAAAAAACGATGAGATGATGATGATGATGCTATTAAAAGCTATCCACAGGGACGGCTCTGGTGCGCCCTAGGCCTGCCCCCCCCCCCCCCCCCGCTGCACATCCCCCGCGGTTATAACTATTAACTTTACCGTCGTAACAAGAAATTTTTCTCATATTCCAACAAGTTAAGTAGGTACAGCTTACAGTATGCTGTTGGTCACGGCCTTTCTTCTTATGACGGCAGAATAACACGCATTGTTTTTATGCCTGTAGCACATTTCTGTTGCGAATCGAAGAGTGGAAACAGAAGCCGCCCACAGGGCGCTCGAGTTTGATGACTGGCGCCACCGCGCTGGTGGCCGCTTCCGCCATATCATATTGTAGCATGGTGGTCTAGGACGATGCTCGCAGCCGTCTCCGGGAGCGCCGCGGCGCCCCCTGACACGGCGGCGCCCGAGTGCATTGCACAGCCTGCACTGTAGGTTAAGCCGCCCCTGGCTATCCATATAGATATTAAGAGTAATGTGGGACCCTTGTTTTTATTGATTGTACTTAGAATTAAATTTTGTACGGGTTCTAAATATTTTTGCTTCTCTATCTAACTACTCACATAATTCTTGAAATTAGCATTTTTTTTATTTATTTTATATAGCATCAAATAGCTAGGTCCAAATCTTAGCTTTGCAAATGGCTATAAAGACTTGTGCTCAATATGTTTGTGAAACTATCAATGAAATTTCTATGTTAACAATGTATATTTATAATTTTTTTTATATGTATCTATCTCGTTGGCCATGTTGGTAGCGAGACACTGCCGATGGTGGAGTCCTGGGTTTGTATGGCTCGGGCACTAATGGAGTTTTAATCTAGAATAATATTTATAATTGTGTTTCAAAACCAACATTGTCAACGACTCCGTTCCAATTTTGAATCTGTGAAACATTCTACCATCTTAGACGACCTCATATCTTAATAATATGTTACGATACATTGCTGCTTATCGTTATGTTAAGTGCTAGACAATTTATTTATTATTTAAATTGCATGTAAACAAATTCTTACATTCATATAAAAACTATACTGTTTGAGTTCATTACAATAGTTGTTAATAAGTATAGTGCATTTTATTCTCTGTGAATTCGTATTTACATGCTGGGTGTTCTCTTAATTATATTTAAGGTGGTACGGGGTAGTGATGTAGCGAATATTCGCATATCTTTGCATATTCGCATTCGCATTCGCAAAATTTCTGCGAATATTTTGCGAGTATGAAATTATCTGTTTTATATGAATATGACAAAATGTTTATTATATTATAAGCAAATTAATTGCATATCCATTGTAATAGTAATTTCATTTTTGAACCCGTATGACGATTTTTAACGTCACATACAAGATGCATTGTTCAGTACATCTGTGTACCTACTCGATAAGTCGTTGTAATTTAAGTAACTAATACTTATTGTGTACTTAATTAATGTAAAGATGTCCAATGATATATCGATTAAGCTTTGATGACACAGGCGTGCACAGTATCCACAATACGAGTAAGTTTACTAGTTGGAAAAATGCGTGGTAACCATGTTGGCAATTATTCGAGACGATTTATAAGTGATTTAGAAACGTGATTCATAAGTATCATCACACTACTTAACAATAGTATATTTTAATTTTTTTTTATTATTATAATTTTGTATCCTCACGAGATTGCCTCTTTGGGTGAGTAGTTGCAGGTGTCACTTCCGCTTTTCGGTTCGATTCCCGGGTCGGTTACTACTAGATTCTTACATAGAAATTTTAACCACAAATTCTAAGTTACAGAATGTGTGGTTAAAATTTCTAACACTGGCATGGAGTATGAATATCTGCCCTGTGTGTGACAATAGGCTCACCACCTATTTAACGTAAACGTAACTGGTGAAGCGAGGGAGTGTATTGCACTGATCTGCCTGCCTCAACAAAGATTGAAGGCGTGATGTTGTGCGTTCTTATACTGCCCCATCCGGTCACATCACATCGGGTCCTTCCCAGTGCAGTGTATTCAGAGAACACTAAGTCTTGAACATCTCCTTATTTATAGACCTGGCTAACTTCTTGTCCATTGCCTACATCACACACTCCGGCTATGGCTCATGGGGGAGTCTGCCTCCCCCACGAGCCAGTATCTGAGCTACTCGTTTAATATATCTGACCCTATGTCTCCATCCGTACCTGCATACCTTAAAATCTCTTTTTAATCGTAAGTAGATGACTTAAATCTCTTTGTATTATCAACATTGATATAACCAATTTCTTATTTAAAAACGTATATAATATACGTATAAACGTAGATAATAGGTACATTATGTAATATTAAAAATGTAATTTCACAATAGTAACTAGATACGCACAATGACAGATGAAATCTTTAATGTAATTCCCGATATGTTATTATTCGAAATAAATCATACATTGACGCATAAGTTGTGTTTCATTGTGTTATCGTTAGCCGTGCCTCAACTGCCTCCTGCGGAATTTTATAGTCAAAACATGTGAAACTAATTATTTGTCTTTTGGCTCTTCGATTTTTGGGATAATCTGTTTTATTGAATGGTTCTATGTTAGATATTATCTCTGTTGCCATATTCAGTATCCTCAGAACCAGCCACGAAAAGAGAAGATTGTAAAGTGTACCTTCGGAGGTCTAACAAACGCCTAATTCAGGAGGCGAGAGAACTTTAGATGTATTCTCACATTTTTAAGGCAAAGATTTACGAATTATATAAAAATCAGTATGAATAATAATATAACAGTTTATTGTGACAACATGTGTATATACATCTAAAAAGAACTTGTGCCGTTATTCAAATTATCCCACGAGTACAGGTCTTCCATCGAGGTATCCTCTTCCGATAGTAATTTTAATTTAATTTTTACTTTTTCCGTCCATAGATACAGACCGAATACTAAAACACTCGTTAACAATAGCCTGAAAAGATTTGAACAAAGACTTCTAAAATATATACACTAAAAAAACTATCTTCCTTATTATATTCGTTAGTTATGATTAAACTATTCGTAAGCATTCAGTACAACTATCCGAACGAAGGTTTGACGTTGCTTTGACTTATGTCACCGACAGTAAAGATGTTAATAAGACAGCATTGCATCTGAAGCACACATATATTAACTACTACATTTAATATCAAGCATAATAAGACAAAGTAATATGTTGCTATAAAAAACAACGGATTAACACTAGAAACTCAAATGAGCATATACTGGTTTTAAGGTTCACACTCGCTCTTTGATGTTTAAATGCTGGTATCGATCTAGATTCAGGTTGTTTAAATGTCGTCTATCCACCATATACCGTATCAAGTGCTGCTTTGTAAAAAGCATGAAGCTCTAGGCAAATGTGTACTTATCGACATAATTGTTAATGGCTATGTGTCTTTCGAAACATTTCTACTTTAATTTAGTCACCAACTCAATGAGCAATACGTGGAAAAAGCGAAGCGCGGCTAAGCATCGGCGTGGTCGAAACAAGACCTTTTCCAAATATTCATAAATTGGCATTTATCAATGGAAGTGGAAGTTATTTTGGCGATATCATACCTTACACTTCGGGATACTGGACAAATTCAGCAGGAGATACAACCTGCGTTGTATTCAGTGATGTCACGTTTTTCACACCTTTGCCCGAAGCGTACACTTCGCTTATGAACTTTGTCGTCCAGAACACGGAAAAAGCAAGTGCACCAAGCAATAACACACTGAAATAGTGAGACAATAAATATTCAATTGTAGTGTTTTTAGTAGGTGAAGATGAATGTGCCGCAGTCCCGAATGTCTTTTACCGTGGGCAGACATTTCCAACCTTCCCCGAACAGGACTGTGTGGATACGATTGTTGCTAGCTGTTAGTTCAGTAGGATTCATCATCATTAAGGCTATACGGCTATTAATTGGTAAAAGGACTTGAGAAAAGGGGGCTTAGTAACGATTCGTAGCTGGTTGGTTATATGCGTTGCCACCCCTGGCGGTTGTAATGTTCGGTTGCATGTATACAAGTATGTATGTCAGCCTCAAGGTTGCATGAAGGGCTCGCCTAAAATCCCTTCATCATGTAAACACAGGTCGAATCTACCATGTTCTTATAATGTACCAAACCATCATCTACAAATGTTATCGTCGGAATGATACTTACAATCCTGCAGCCATTTTTCGCGGACTTCACAATTTATGTGCTCGATGCGGTTTAACGAATAAACTTCGGAAATCCTACCATAGGTAATCCACTCGTGATGCAATCCCCGCACCCGTCAAGTATGAAATGAATAAATTGCCACAGAACGCATGATTTTTATTAGATCATGTTGCATTGTTTCCAATAAAGTTACGTAATTTATTCAATACACTTGTGAATGAAGTGAGTTATGCTTGATGAGTCGTTTATTATTATTATGCAAAAACAAAACAAACCGCAATTCCATTGTTTTTAGATTCGTTCGAAAATTTTCTCATATAATTTTACTTTGCCTCTTGCCACACGCTTCAGTTATTCAATGTATTATTGGACTTTTCCGACATGAAATTCCCGATGACGCCTTGGAACCTGGATTTGTGCCCGGTCGACTTATGGCAATAGGCTCCATGCTCCATGGGACGTATAACCTAAGGGACAAGAACTAGAAGTGCTGTGTCTATCCACCGATCTATTATTAAGAAGCCTTTATTCATCTTAAAAGTATGTTAGTGCTTACTTCTGTCCTTGTCCCGTTTTCAATAAAGCAATGTGTCGTTAATATAAATAAAACATAATTATTGCAAAAACATAAAACAGATATATTCCATTTTTAAGCTAAACTAATTTTACAATTTGTATTTACAAATAATACATATTTTGATTTTTCCTAAAACAAGTCGTCAGTCGCCTACAATATAAAAGCAAAACTTGAATCTGTTGTTAATAGTTATCCAGCTGGGATGTCGGATCCAAAATATTTCTTCATTAAATACTTTACGAGGAAATTGTTACCTGTAATTGAAAAACATTAACCAAGATAATATCTATAAAATTCTTATTCATATTAATTGTGATATTTTTACTATAGCAACACGATTTTTATAAATCGTGTTTTCAGGGATCTAATAATATGTTTCACGTGTAGATAATCTAAAAGACCATTTAACCGTTGTAAAAACTACGCTTATAATAATCGGCAAAAATCTCGGATGTCGATTCTTTGACTTTATCTGTCATAATTTAAAAACAATTGGAGGGAACACGATAAAACATAACCCATCAACTACAATTAAATAGCATATACTCTATACCAAATAAAAACTTTAAGACATATAACCAAACATTTAGTTGCGATATTACTTACATCTAAAGTTACTGACACGATTAGCGGTTGTTACAATAAATAATATCATTTTAAGTTAAATACTTTTCATGTTTAACCTAAGCCAGTTAAGTTAGTTATTGGCACAGCATTGTTCTGACGATCCAACTCTAGCAGGTATCTACCACCTAAGAACACCGTCACCATGAGCGCGCCGACCATTAGGGCTCTGTAAAAATTGGAACAATATAAATGTGATTGAACAGGAAAGGTATAAGAAGGAATTTCATCTATACCTCCTTTTCCGGCCATGGAAATTTTGATACTATTAAGCTACCGTGTCAAATTAAATAACGACTAAATATATAAGTTATTTCAAACACATATGTGGAGGTTTTATAACTATGCTGGTCATTAGCGTCAGTCTCAAAAATTCAGTGTATAAATATCCTTATCGTCCTTTATAATTAAGATTTTTTATTGTTATACTAAGACGAATATTATGTGTACGTATACTTCTGGTAGAATTTTAATATTAAAGTATTTAAAACGTAACATCGCGCCTGTATGTTCTCGAAGGGATAGGCAAAAGAGTGCAGTACACTTCCACGTTTTACCAGTTACGTATTTCTCAACATGGATAAGGTGGTGAGCTATTGCTATACACAAATCTGTATTACGACCTAATATTGAAAATTTCATACCAGAAAACCTAATAGCAGTCGACCCGGGGATTAAACCGAGCACTTTTAGATCGACCACTTGATTAACGAGGTAGTCAAAATTAAAATATTTAATTTTCAAATAATTTACTTACAGTCCCGCTAAAACCATTTTCTTTGTCAAGAACTAACTGAATCGAATGCTTAAGACTCAATAAATGTATTGGCCACATACGCGTCCTGTACTGTGTCATGTTATGTTATAACAATATTTTGTTTTTTCCTTTTCAACAGCTGTGTATAAACATAGTCTTGAAAATTTGTATCAATACATCCTTAGAAGTTGTTTTGTAAATGTCATTCAAGGTTAACTGTTGTGACATTATTCAAATGACACAGAACTGATATTATTCAAATGAAATTGTATCTGAGATTGGTTACGATATCTCCACAAGTTTTACACGCACGGCCTGTTAGCAATCGGTTTAAAGGTTAATCGAATTAAAACAAATAAATGCATGGTTTATTTTTTATAATCGTATAATCCAAACGTGTCTGTCACTTCCGTATCCTCGGCGCTATCCTTCGATGGCTCCTTAGTAGTTGAGGGCGCCACTGTAGACGGCGGGACTTCTTGCATAATGTAGTTAGTAGTCCAATAGGTACCAAAGGCCAATATACATGCAACGAGTAAACTGAAATGAAAAATAGATAGTATACAAACATGTCTTTAAAGCTTATAACAGTCAAGTGAACAAGACTCTGGTATGGCTTGATATTCATATAATAATATTGGATATACTGAATAGCCTTTTTTTAGTTTCATGTTGAAAATCCGACCGGAACAAGGATATTAATTATCGCTATCAATAACTTCACCACATTCTCCAAAACGGCACTGATGTAACGCGGGAGTGCACTACAGTCCTCTGGCTATCACTTCGAGGAGTACAAGCGTGATGTTACGTCAATATTATCCATTAATAAAATCTTGGAACACTCGTTCGTGCATACATTTTTAAAACACGCGTCATGGTTGTAAAACAACATTTGCTATTTGTGGTTTAATTATTGAGCGACATTATATGCAAGGAGAACTTAGTCAGGTTGCTTTCTTCGTATCTGTTAGCGTTCATTATAATCGTACGATAAATTAAGTTAAGACGTTAATACACTTTAGTACAAATAGACAACCTAACACAATTTAGTACAAACAAACTATTCTTTTAACATATATTATAATATATATTATTCGTAACTTACGTATAATATATATTATAATATATGTTAAATGAATAGCTTGTTATATATATTTTATATCTACTATATAAAAATAAGTCGGGTTTTCCTTCCTGACGCTATAACTCCAGAACGCACAAACCGATTTCCGCG
>DWEI01004443.1:0-11678 GCA_018245875.1 Mysoria ambigua
TAGTGGAACGTAAACGTAACCGGTGAAACGTGAACTGGTGAAACTGGAAGTGTTCTGCATTCCTCTGCCTGTCTCTTCAGGTAATAAAGGCGTGAAGTTACGATAGCATCATGTAATATAATTCTAAAACACGTTACTACCAAAAGCAGTTGTCGTAAACACAGCAAACATAAAGTAACTATCAATTTATTTTAAATTAATTTACGGTTACATAAAATCTCTCTCGGTGATAACAAACACTTAAAACGTTAGAATAATGGCCCCTGAAACTGCGGGTTGCCATGATCTTGAATAACAATGTGGGCCGGCGTCAAATTTATGTCTATTTATAAGAATAACTTTTATGCACTGTAACTGCCTTGTGGCTATCAGAATACAGTGATAATTACAAGTCTATAAAATTTTTAACTAGTCACAACTTACAGGAAGCTTTTAAACGGTTTTAACTTGACGGGTCGGCTCGGGTAACTTTTTTATGCCTTGGAGTCGCCGCTTGGAGTCGCCGCTTGGAGCCGCCGCTTGGAGTCGCCCCTCCCGTCGGTGCCAGCTAAGAGTTCTTGGGTGCAAATTCAGAGTTGGGATCTATCAGATTTTTCTAACATAGATTTTCTAGCAAATATTTTGTAGTAGAGACTCACCATGTATTCTGCAGTGGTACGTAAAGGTAACCGGTGTCAGGAGCGTACTGCACTCCTATGCCTACCTCTTTTAAATTCAAATGGGATTTACGGCTAAATTAACTCCATGGAACACTTTTGTGTACGTCATCATAAAAATACCAGCGCCTCGGAAACTGCCTCGCTATGGAAAAACGGCAAAAGAAACTCCATAGGTGAGCTTGTGCTTCTTTTAAAAGATAATTATATGAACTAGTTTATTGTAGAGTTGTAATTATATCACACCAAGCATGTTTATCATTTAAATAGGTAATCAATGTTTATCATTTTAATCGCCTTCTCTAAGAAGAATTAATTTAATTAGACTTCAACTTTTTATCTGAGAGATTAATAGCGTCTTTTGGTATCTTATTTTAGAAACGGATACAGTTCTCCCAAAAAAGAGTCTTTTGCTATTTGAGGATTACAGTCGTGATTTTACGTTGTTATACTTGGTGTGTTGCTTCTTGTTTATTGATTTAAACAGTACTGAGTGCAATCGGAACATGTATGTATGGCCTATTTAAGCCGTCTCCTGGTACGCGTGGCTTGTTAAAAGCACACTAAGCATTGTGTTTTCAATTTTTTATTGGTAAATAATGTTATATTGGCTACCTCGTTGGTCGTGTTGTTTACAACTGCGACTGCCGATGTAGAAGTCCCGGGGTTCGATCCCGGGTTGGGCAGTACAAATTTTTTCTAATTTAGATATTCTAGTAGTAGTTCGGAGTCTGGATAAGTGCTCGTTATATGGCAATAGGCTTACCACCTATTCCATAGTGGCACGTAACGCGAAAACACGTCACGCGAAACGTAAGTGTTCTGCATTCCTCTGTCTACCTCTTCGGGGACTACAAGGGTGGAATTACGTTTTTAATTTATGTTATTAATTCCACCTTAGAAAATTTTAAATTTTTCTCAAATCTCCTCTTCCGGATTTCTAAAAGGAATCATGCTTTAAATAACCTGATAATATATTGTAATACGTTTTTACTATATTACATTTTTCTATTACTAACTTAGCTAATTTGTGCTCTTATAGTCTTATATATAAAATACGTCGCTTCCCAATTTAGCTTTTAGTATTCAATCACAACACATATATATCACATTGTGTCCATGAAAAATATTATAATAAACATTTTTTGCTACGCTAGAAGCTGTTCGGCATTGAACAAACTGTCTCCTGCTGAGACACTGTGTTCCGTCATAACAACACATCTGACAATTAGATTTTGTAAACAAAGGCAAAGTAACGGGTATACAATCTGTTCAACCACAGGGAGTGATACGAAGATTATAAATAGATTTCAAACAACGTAACATCACGCCTGTAAACCAAGAAGAGGAGTAGGAGGACCAGTTACGTTTACGACCCATTATAGAATAGGCGGTGGGTCTATCGTTAGTACTAGAAAATCTAAGTGAGAAAAACTCAGTACAGTCTTACCCGGATATTGAACCCACGACCACGATCGCTCAAGCGGCCCAAACCGCAGTCGCGCTTACAACTAAAAATACATTTAAAGTACACATAAAATAAATTTAATGCTACTATATGCTTCTTGAATATTTATTTACTTAGGTATATGTATTTAGTAAATTCCACTGTAGCCATTTCACAAGTTTCGAATATCTAAATAAGTTCACGCAAAGCGTACTAGAGAGGAAACTGCAAATCAAAACACAGTGAACGTCAAACACGTTCGGAAAATTGCTTCACAAAGCTCACTTTCCAAAATTGATCACAAACTATTTTAGGATGTCGGCAACACGATAGAGCATGAAAGTCAACAGTAGATTGTGAAATATGTAGTTTGGACAAACTTCTAAACTATGTAAGTATGAATAATATACTAATATTAAAAATGTACCAATATATTTATATTGTGTACAATTTTAAAACTTTCTCGTTGGTCGTGTTCTGGGTAGGAGACGTCTGAATTATGCTACTTTAGATTTCGTAGTACCGGCTCGCAGTCCGGATATGTGGTCGGCATATGGCGATAGACTTACCACGCGTCCCATACTGAGCCGTAAACGTAACTGGTGAAACGTGCGAGTGCACCGCACTCCTTTATCCACTTCTTCGGGAATGACCGGTGTGATGCCACGTTCTTAATTTCAAATGCACTGATAGTTTTGTTAATAGAAAAATATAGATGTGAATTGTCAATATTAATAATGAAAACACAAATCGAATTTGTTGGCTCGTTGAAACTGGGTAGTATTCCGAGTCTTTGATATTAGATTAAGCCCTAGGCAAATACAGATTCAGTAAATAAAAACTATGTAGGTAACACATAAGTGAATATTAAAATGAATATTATCTGATTCCTAAAGAAACATAAGCTATTCATCACCCCTGGGCTGTACCGGTTCGGATAGCCATGAATACAAGATCATAGTAAATTCAAAAAAACTCGTTTAAGAATTTGTAATTGTCATATTCTGATTCATAACAACTGCCGTACGTTTTTCATTGACCAGTGTCCAGAAGCCAAATTAATCTTAGGTACCCGTTCTATAAATAACCTTCTTACCAAAGTAACATTTTCATACAATTAATTTTGATCCTCAAATATTCCAATCGGACGGTACATTAATCAAAGACCCTCCAGAACCGGTTCGGTACAAAGGTGGTCAGGTTTATACAGAGCTAAAGAAAATAATAAATAAGTAAGGAACATTATGTGAGATTTATTCCAAAGAAAAAATCGATGTAAGAGCCAGGTCTTGTCGCAGTATGTTTATAGTCGTCCCCATGGCGGCCCACAATATATGGCTCTAAACTCTAATTAATGCTACGCCTTCCTCCGGCGAGATATATTATTGTGCTTGCGGCAGGATCCTTTTAACATGCTTTTTGTAACTTCGAGATTAGAAATAAATAATTGCTGCCTCTGCTGCCCCACCTTTTATCTTGTGAGTTATCTCGATCTTGAAATATAAAATGCCTTTAAAAATACCTACACCTCCTCTTAATTAAACGAAGTAGATAATTACAAAAATGACGCAAACAGGTACATGTCAGTATCCGGTACAAATAGTTCACGATTGAAAACCGACCATGAGAAATATCAACTTTAGTTTTATTAGAGTAGCAAATGTAACAGGTAAGACGCTATGTATTAGCAGGGAAGCTCCCTTAGAATACAATGCGTTGATAATAATGGATACCAGCTGACGGGAGGTGCCCCTACGTTCGTTGTCATGGCGACGGTGCGAAGGGTGGACAACCTGCCTTGCTAACGTGTTCCGAACGGCAACAAAAAGCAACAAACGTCACCCTTGTTCTCACAGATTTACGCTTTAGGGCGTTGATCAGAAAGATCAATTTTAAATAAGAGTATATCACAGTTAAGATTATTGTCAAATTAATACGACCATCGAGATTCGTGTATTGTATTTGGGTTCCATCTTTGCTTTTTAAATTTAGAATAGACTATCCCCGTCTCCGTCACACGCGCTCCGTTTCTAATTCTGAACTCTTCTAACCGCGTGTGTAATTATTCTATTATCTATTTATGACATTTTAAACACTTTTTAGCTTGTTGTAATAAGCATGGGCCGTAAATGTTGTCGTGGTAGTAAAAATGCAGTTACGAAAATTTATTGCTCGTATAAAATGTGTACATCTTTTCGTTGTATCGTATTATTTATAAACACATGGCACGTAGTAAAATTTTTGGGAAAATGTGAGCAACATCCGAAACAGCATCAAGTTATCAGTAACTCGATCAGTAAGTAATGTCTTTAATTAGATAACAGGATGTTGTTACTGAAGAACATTCTTTGTTCTCAAGTTAAATGTATGCAATTAAATTAAGTTAGCCACTTTGTAAGTAATAAATTAAAGTAACAAAATGTACGAGCTTACCGCCTTGAATATATTTCAATTAATTTTATATAACAGTAACATTTATTCAGAAGTTTTAATCAGATTCGGGCAAATTATTTTATCTTTCTTATTCTTTTTTACCTATAATAATAAAAACGATAGAGACTCTGTGAGGATATTTGACACTCGGTGCTCTCTGTCTACCTCATTAAGGACCTGGCGTGAAGATGTGGCATGAAGAAAATATGTATCTATGTATTTTTTATTATATCAACTGCAGTTTTTCTTGTTATTAAAAGCCCAGAGACTTTTTAATACTTAACTAAAGAAGTATTAGTACTTCGTATTAAATATATACATTAATGAGCCATTAAAAAAATTATACAAATAATAACGGAACGGAAACATCAATTTTCATTAAAAATAAGTTTTAATTTTATATGTAACTAAATTGTTAACTTTCAAAACTTAAACTACAGGAAAAGTACAATATTGTCTTGATTACAATCAATGTCGTTACTGCATATCACAATGAGTAATACGCATGCATATTAATATAATCGAATATGTGTTTCACTTCAATGGTATTTATTATTCATACATACCTGATTCAAATTTAACCCGGTTGAACAAATCTTGTCTTATCGCAAGATATGCGGGTAAATCGGTGAGTGAAAATTAGGTGCGCAATACATAGTAACAATTCGCAATCTGGTGAAACATAAGAACACCTATACTATACTTATCTGCCTATCACTTGGAGAATTACAGACGTTATGTTATTTTATAACAATGGTTATTTCAAAATCATGACCAAATTAATTTTTAGTGAATTTTAAATAATTTTATCATGAGAATTTTGTTACGGAGGTATAATAGGTTTATTTAAATTGATCAATTCCACAGCGATACAGTAAATCTTGCGTAGTCATACAGTAGGTTAAAGTTCTGTGCGCGCGGTCGGACATTCCAAGCCAGTCGGTTGGTTCACTATCGACTTTATACACGTTGGAAGCCCATTTATCTCGTCTTATTTATTGGCTGACTCAAAACCTGTTGGAGACCCAATCTGGGGCCGCCATTTACCTGTCTATGTAGATCTGACCTTAACACATGGAACGCATAAAACGAAACGTTTAAAGCACAGTAAAATCTTAAGATTTAATTCAGTGAAAGTATTACTAAATTTATAGGTTCATATTGTTAGTGAATTATTAAATAAGAGAAAGAGTATAACTCTTTTCTTGTATTTTAATCGTATTTAATACTGATTAACAATGTTACAATTTATAATACGTATTAATAATATTAGCTGATTACTGATGCTAATAAAGGGTTGAAACTTTCACAGGTTCCAAGAAAAAGAAGGGTCCACGCAAACAGATACACCTTACAATGTATTAGAAAGTTGCGCAACCCTTCTTTATTCAACTCTTAGTTTTTGTTAAGATTTCTCTTTAGAAAGCGGACTATTGTTACTTCGTAGACCATTGGACTGGTCTCAACCCTTTTCCGTTACATTTTTGAAAAAAAATGTACCTATATTTTTTAGAATGTAGGGTCAAACAAAGGCTTGCTTGTTCACAAAAATCTTTAAACTGTCACATCGTTAACAAATTTTTTACCAACAATTCTAAGGCCATTAAATTTGGTATGTGATCCACTTTCAGGTTGGTCGCAGTAGCGAGTGACTCTAAAATTAACTTTAGTGCTGCAATAAAATATTAATGAGCTATTAAAATCTAAGATGGTATAAAAGTGAAATTTAATGGCTTGCTCGAAGCCTTTGCGCAGCGAATCCAACCACGTGATAGAGTCCGGTGAAATATAGAGGCAATAAATCGTTTTTACATACTTATGTTTGTATCTATTTGTGTGATTTCTGTTTAGCATGTGCCTTAACCATAAAGTTTACGACGCTTTATATAATTTTAATGTGATTAAATTTGCACTTCCTATTCTTTTCAGGTCCAAATGGATGTCCACGACGAAGGGGCAGACAGACTTACACAAGATTCCAGACACTAGAACTTGAGAAGGAGTTCCACTTTAATCACTATCTGACGCGCCGGCGCAGGATAGAGATAGCGCATGCCCTCTGCCTGACAGAACGACAGATAAAGATCTGGTTCCAGAACCGTCGCATGAAGTTAAAGAAAGAGTTGCGCGCCGTGAAAGAAATTAACGAGCAAGCGCGCAGAGAGCGAGAGGAGCAGGACAGAATGAAACAGCAACAGCAGGAAAAGCAGGCTAAGCTGGAGGGCCAGCACCATGGCCACCACGTCACCCATCACCATGACCCCATGAAAATGCCCATCGACAAGGGCTCCAGCGACATCCTCAAAGTGAACAAGGTGCCGACGTAAATCGCCCGCACCGCGCAGGAACCCCTGACTGATACTGTACCATATAGTGTGAATACATGAATGGAAGTGTTGCGTCCATGCGGACTGCGGGCAGCGTTAGTCGTCTCGTATCCACTAGTTTTATGTTTTGCGGCTGATTTAGTAAGAGTGACGCCTCGTTGTGGAGGCGTTCTGTGACTTTTATTGTATTAATGTTCCTTTAGTGCGAAGGACTTGCCTCGTGTCGTTCGCTGGTGGACGGGCTGGTGATGTGCTTTAAGCATTTATTTTGTTGCCATAACCACACCATGTATTGCAATAATATTTTACTAAACTTTACAAAAGCGTTAGTATCGCTCTAAGATTTACATAGATGTCCGAGTGAATTTCGGTATTGTTAGTTAAGATTTTAAATCTGTGAATCTCATAGTATTTATTGCTACCACTTACTTTTAATCCATTATGTTATATTTTTTATTAATAGATATTATATTATGTACATTTTGATGTATATTTTATTATTTTGTCCGCTTTTAGCGGGCCGGTTATGTTTTTAAGGTCACAATTTTTTTTATGATTGTAAAATTTGTTGCATTTTATCGGTTGGTTTCGAAAAGGTTTACGTTTATTATTTGACCAGATTGTGATTCACTTCCGTAGTTAAGTCATTGCATTGTTGTTTGATTTAAATCTTTAATTTTGATAGTGTAATAATATTGTCGAGAGGATATTAATTATAATATAACTATTTCATACATTAATAGTTCCATAAGAGCGTCAAACGTATGTATGTCTGTAACAAAATACGTATCGAAGTACAATTGCGAGTAAACTTGTCTTAGTAAGTGTTGTTTTGTGCTCGTGCTGTCGCCACAACGTCTGATTATATTGTGAGGTATTTTTTGATAAAAAAAACTCTTTGATTAATTCGAGCCCGAAATCGAAAAATAGATTTGTGGAGTGATTTTGTATTATGATGATATATTGGAACGAAATGCGTACGGTGCGGCATTGTGTCCATTATAAAAAAATTAAATACCAAGTCATCTGATGTTCAAAAATTATATACGTAACAATGATACATATAAAAACAATAATTTGACTAAAATAAATTTTACATGTAATTTTAGTGTTGCGTAGTTTAAGTGTAATATACATAGATAATATCGTAATAGGTTCGACTTTATATGAACTATCGCTAAGGAACTAGTTACACCAGCTTCGTGGCATGACGGTGGAATCAGTGGTCGCGCCATTTTCCCCACCCGATGTTACAATATATGTAGGAACTATTATGCCTTTTTCGCTCCTGAAAACGATCAAATCCGCACAATGAGATCGTTGAGCAATATCACAATTCCAACACAAGTATCGTAATAACGTAAAGTGATTGCAATAAAAATGCTAAATATAATACGAACGAACGAGAGATTTGATCGTCTTGATGCAAACGGGCCATTTCATCAACAGGAAAACATCTCCGTATTCCATTCGCTTACAATTCCATATTGTGCCAAAATATATTAAAATAATTTAGCATTGTATGTATAAAATTTTTTTTTTCGTATTCGCATCGCCACGAACAAAACTCATCCGCTCCCAAGCTTTACTCGTGCACTGTTTATTTATTATTGGACGGGAAAAGATTTAGATCGTTTAAAAATTAGTGTGGATAGTCACCATTATACGTAAATTAATGTCAGGGTAGAATTAATAAAAATAACGAAATAATATGTGTATGAGAATTCTAAGTCTTCGCTTAATTTTTATAAATCATCTCTCAAACAGGTTTCTGTCCACTGTATTCTGTCGTGTATTATTTATAATATATATCCGTAGCGTAATAAAACTTAATATTAAATTAATGTCGTGATATCATTAGCACATGAGAAAGTCCTCTGTAGGTAGGTGTAAGAGTTTCACGAGAACATTTCATCTTATACTAGAATTTCGCTATAATTTTAATCATCTTCGACTTTACATGCTACGTCAAATCTATTAGATTAAAACGGTACTTAGAGACATAACAAGGCGAATCAAATCACATGTCTTTTGTCGTTGTAAAGAATTTTTAATAAGAACAATTAATGAGAACAATTTGTTTTTTGGTTTTTCTATACAGGTCGTGCGATCAACTGAGATTTTATTTTGATTAAGGGCCGTACAAAATTTATAATTGTTTTATTTTATATTGGCGTCTTACGAGATCAAATCGTCGGCAGTCGATATGTGCAATAATATTTAGTAACATTGTTCATTAACTACTACGGTTTTCGTATAATTAAAAAATTAAGGTTGTCGTTAGTAATCAAAGTAATAATATACTTTCTATATCCCATTTTACTTTTTACTTTATGAAATCGAACAAAATGTACTTAAGTAACTTTGGTATAAGTAGGCTTTATAAATTATAACGCATTAGTTAATGTATAACGTAGAATCAATACATTAAGCGTAAAACAAAATCCGACGTAATGAAGAGTATTTGATAAAAACGCTTAATAACTATTTAGTGAAGTAATTATCGTAACGTAATTAAATATAATGCTTCTTTGAACAAAGAGGACGTACATACGAAACCTGGGTGTACCAGTTCAGATACATATGTGTGTCGGACGGAATAAGTCTACATTGAACATAAATAACCTGAAAAATGTACGCGCCCAAACATACCCGATCATTTTTGACCAAATGACAGAAACTTTGCATGAAACACACAAGCTGACAGCGTTTACGGAACACGTTTATTAAAATTTTAAAATTGGAACCCCTGAAACATCAACGTCCCAAGTCGTTTGCGATTTATCGAAATGAATCCGTTGGGACGTATCGCGCGTTTTGTTCCGACACATAAGTACGTATCTGACAAAATACACAACGCGACGTATATACATTTTAGTACTGTAATTAAATTGTTAAGTACAACGTTTTTATTTTTAATAACCGCTTTGTTTCGTTGTTGTTCCGTTGGTTTTTATTGGGAACTGTGCAAAATTTTAAATGGTTTTGAAATTAATTAAGACGGTGGCTCATCTGCTGGCCACTAGATATTGTTGATTTGAGTTTTTCATGAATAATATTTGAAACTTACAATAGGAGTAAGAAAATTTGTGAATGTGTGCGTCCAATGATGTGTGTCAGGTTCCTTCATTGTTTCTGCCTCGTAAAGAACTGTAGATAATTCATGTGAAACAATGAGCAATTCTCTAAATAGATTATATACGTCCTCCATCCGTAATATTGTCTTGCCATATTGCTAGTGTCTCGTAGGCCATAGGTATTATCGTACTAATACCTAGTTGTCTATATATATTTCGATTTTTATATAATTTTAACGCCATATTCAAAATAATCCATCCTTACTTTCTCATTATTTTTGTTTTATCGCAACTGCGTAGTTTCGATTGAAAATTTACAAAGTGTTAATTTCTTGATTACTCATTGTTACGTTTATATATACCTACGTTCTTATTATTTTCATTATCATGATATTAACGAAACTTCCGTTCTTATAGTTTATAATTTTTAATCGATCAATTTATATCTTAATATTAATGTAGCTATGTATGTATGTACCTATATCTACCTATATTTTTGAATATAGAAGTTAAATTGTCTTAAAGTTAAGTAACTGTAAATAGTTGTGAAAGTTTATGTGGCGAATTATTTTTTTTGTTCATATTTTTTTTTTTGTTTTATGTTACGTATTTATGTAATGAGAGGTTTCGTACAGTTTTCACTCGACCACATCTAAAAAAGACCTTTGGTTTATTGCGTTAGAGGGGATTCATTCCATATAGTATCTACTTTCCTTTTCAGAATATTCGAGACGCGTAGTCAGAAACTAACTGACTTTGACTCACCTCAAGAAAGAGTAAAATAACTTTACATTGCGTATTTTATATATAAGAATATAATAAAACGCTTCATTATACTCTCATATATAAATAACAAGCAAACTGTACGCTCGTGATATCACACGAAGCCAATTGATATAAAAAGTCAAAAAAGATTCTTGCGAAGCACTGCAACGAAATCGATCGAGTTGATTTTAATAACAAATTCTATGCATTTTGTCGATCAACAGGAAAACGGTGTAGGTACGTGTAAATCCATTTATATACAGCGGAACGGATTTGCGGTTAAACCGAAGGTCTGCCGTGTGGTCTGGTGCGCGAGTACGATACACCCGGACTGTGTCGTGGCAACGTTAAATAAGCGAAATAGTTGGGTGGTTGTATATGAAGCCCGCATTCAATATTGTAATATTAATTTCGAAAATTCAAGAGAATAAAGAGTTAATAAAATATGCAATGGCTATTTAATTTGTTGTTATGTGAACCCTATGTTGTCATGTAATTAAGCGTGATGAAATATACCTAATTATTATTAGTTCTTCCGCTCCCAGAGATAAATTTACAGTTTTTCGAGTTATATCAACACTTGTGAACTCTATCAGAAAAGGATGCCCGTCTGGGCATCAATAGCGCTAGTGCCTCTGAGCTTCACTTAGTTTTACTTTATACTATTAGATATTCCTTGTAATTAAAAGTCAATAAAAGTAAGATGAATATACCTAACTTTGTTCCAGAACTTTCTAATCTATTTTTTTTTAATTTTATTAAGTAAAAATTAAATTGTATAGTGGAATCAAGTAAAAAATATTTCAAAAAAATAAAATTAAATATTAATTGAAGGTAAGAGGCGATAAGAAAGCTACTGAATGCAAACTTAGAATTACGTAACTTCGTAACCTCAAGCCTGTAATCCCCGAAGGGGTAGGCAGAGGAATGCAGAACATTCCCACGATTCACCGGTTACGTTTAGGTCCCACTA
>DWEI01004444.1:0-11675 GCA_018245875.1 Mysoria ambigua
AATTTAATATGATTATTAATAAATATTGATTTCTTGTTTATTGGGCCACATTCGGGCTGTTCTACCGTATTGATTTTGATATTACATTATTATTATTTCCACGTCTTCCGCTTTTGCGTCCGGCGTCCGCGCGCGCCGACGGCCACCCTGTAACCCGTACTGCGCCGAGCACGAGCGACCCGCGGGGACTGCCGCCAGGCCCACGCTGCGGTACCCTGTGGCCTGTACCCTTCCACCGCCCCCGCCCTCCCCTCGCCCCCATCGCGGATACTCGAAATATATTTAGTATCCTTACACACGTATCTACACGACTACATCTGCGACGCACATCCGCCTGCCAGACGTAAGTGTACTTGCGTCATTTCATTGAAAATAATCATTTTTCGCTGCGGTTTTTCTTACATAAAATTACCGTCTTTACCATTTTATTACATTTGAAATTTCTTTATGTATATCTACTACCAGTTTGGGAATGTTATAGATTAAAATGAATACCAAAAATATTATGAAGGTTAACAATTTAACAATTTATTATTAAGTTCTGCAGTGTAAGTACAACGAACACTTAACCAGAAGTGGCAGCAATAGTTAATATAGCGCTGCTGCCGGTCCGGACACATCGAAAAAGCAATAAAATGAGCAGGATTCATAACGTAGCCGTACATCGGACGACCGCGTTACGTTTCTCGGAAAATATGCAAGTAGTTATACAAGAGTGTCGTTGAGTAACTTTGTCGCTCCGAACTCTCCGCCCTTCTCCTTGATTGCCTCTACATCATTTGAAGTTTCCCGCTCAGCGCCGCGGCCCGCCCTGTCACTGCGCCGCGCGCACTACGCGCCGCGTGACATTTTACTCCAGCACTGTGTTATATGTTACTCGTATATCGTAATTGTTTACACAATAATACTTCTATAACATTACATATTGTACATAAACCGCTTTTCTTTAACTGTCAATGAAAAGTGCTTATTTTTAATTATACAATCTCTTTAATATTGAAAGAAAATTATAATATTCAGAGTTCCCACTGGCCGGTTCTCTCCAGCGACCTCACATTCACTTGCACACATTACTTTCCCGTACAGCTTCATTCGGGATTGCCGTTAAGATAATAATCGACGCGGTCTAATGCGTCAATTTGTATGCGTGCGTGTGTTCGCCGCTTAATAGATAAGGCCGCCTACACGCCGCCTACTGGCTCCCGGGATGTTATTGTGCCTTCCTTGGAAATAGATTCCTCAATATAGAAAATGTTTACGATTCGTTATGAATAGGAATAATGAGAAACATTTACAAGTACCACAATAGGTAGAGAAAACGCGGCTACTTCGTCCTATCCGATGTAGGTACGTTACAAAAACAAACCTTCCAATGATTGAGAACTGAAAACAAGCAGATTATATTACGGGGTTATTTTATATATTTTGATATCACTAATTAGGTCTAACTTGTACGTGGGTAATAGTATTTCATGTTTACATGCGCTATATCGCACGTACGCAATGCATGCTAAGTTTTAAAGCAGCGTCCAGTTCCGTAGTTCAGCTGCAGACACTGGCATGTCCGGCACTTGCAGGTTCTTCTTGGGCTATGAGACGGCGTGTCCGCGGAATGATCTAGTAACTAACCATAGCCAATCCTCGAAAAGTTCATCATTTATGTTATGACTTACTTGGAACCTAAACCGCTCGTTTTAGCCGATGTAAAACATATTTTTTATTTTACTTTGTTTCACTGGCCTTAGGACTTACAAACGGTTTCGTATTGCAGATCAAACTGTGCCCCACACGCGGAATATAGCACCTATCATCTGCAGCCAGTAATTTGCGTAGCCGTGGCAGACTCGGTGGTCTCCGGGCAGCCATTAGCGAGCACGCCGCGAGCCGCGCGCCGGAGCACCAGCCAGTACCGACCGGTCCCGAGCGCCGAGGCGAGTTGTCTGCGGACAGCAAGTAGCACATGGACAAGCGCGAGCTGCCAACCTCTTGTCTCGTGGCAGACTGTCTACACGTCTTCGAAATGCAAATTACGAGCAGTTGGACATAAAGGCTAGGAACAAAATCAATGGATGTGATAGATACGGTTAGTTTTGAGATCATTATTTTACACAATAGCGTCCCACTACAAAATTGTTCTATATATAATAGTGAGCTAAAAAATAACACTGGATTATTATACGTTTCGATAGTATATACGGAATAAGCCGATACGAAGACGTTCATTTTTTAAGGACGCGCATACTGTGTAATATTTCCTACCGAATCAAAATGTAGCAGGACAGTCTCCGCGAGCGGGCGCGCCCGGCACACCCCACGAGAGATTATTCAGTACCGCGCGTGATGACCGGCGCCCCGCGCCGCGCGCGCCGCGCCCGGGCTTCCGATTGTACTAATTCGAAAATCTGTATGTTTTACAGACTGATTAGAACCTCACTGATAATTAAACGTATCAAATTTATAGATTGTTTTGGTTAGTGATAAGCGTTAAGAAGAACTCAATGGCCTAAAGTTTTATAGTGGATACCCGCAACGCCGGGGTTGTCGGCGGATACTGATAGAGTACAGCACCACTCTCCGGGCCCAGGACGTTGCCTCTGCATCCGGAGGCGTCCCAGGTCGGGGAGCGAGTCTCTTCGCGCTCCTCGCTTGCTCAACCGGCTGTATCACTTGTAATTATTTATGTTCGTTCAGAATTGTTGAAGATCTCAAAGTCAACAGCAATCCTTTTTTTCACACGTGGGACACCTTCAAAGGGTGCCCGGGACCCTGGAAGAGATACCGGGTTATGTGAAACTTTTACCGCTCTTAGTCCCGGTCGGTGGCCTCCTCGGCGCTAACAGGAGGCCGCCGGGATCTTCGGCAGAGCGCACCGGTGCAACTCTAATTCGCAACTTATGCAATAAGCCACACTTCTCTATGGATTTTATTCAACTAAAAGAAACATTTAAGAGAATTATGAAATAATAACAGCTAATGGAGTTACTCATTGACCACTATTAAAGTATGACTTATTAGTGCGCGCCACACAGACAGCTGTCTCCGCGCCGACGGTGCCAGGGGCCAGTAGCAGCGCAGGGCCGGCCCTCGCCCACCACTCTCAGTTTACTGCCGCATTTCCTATTAATACGTTTCTATTAACGCAATGATCAGTTCTGATTTCATGTCATCTATTGAATCTTCATAATAACATTCGGCTCTGTGTGTAAACAATGCCCCGAAAAGTTTCAGGTTAATTAAATCTTTTAACCAAATTTCATTGCGTCGAGGATTCAAAGTGCAATGAACCAAATTAAGTGCGTATAATATATAGAGAGTGGCGGAAACTGTTCGCATACCTTGAACGGAGCTACAAAGATATAAGTAACTAACACGTACAGTAGCCGGCGTCGGCGTGCAGCGAGCCTCGTGCTGTTGTGGGTCTGTGTGTAGCGTGTGGTCGCTGTCCAGTTTGAGGCACACGAGATGTGCAGGAACGCGTGCTTTCGGAAACGTTGCCAAGCTGGCACATCCAACCGCACCGTTTGATATTATCATAGGGCCGGCCCTAGCGCATGACACTAGCGAGTACTGCAGTAGATAACTGAGCCTGTCATTTGATGTATGGCCCTTTAAGTGCAGGGCTAGGCTGATGCAAGATATATATGCCTAGGAAATGATGCCGAATAATAATTGAGTATTAGTTAGTTTAATTAATGGTTGTTTTTATAACGACTTTGCAGTTTGCTATCTCGTAGTAAAAAATGTTTGCTTTCTGCAGTCCGCCCCCGTGTGAGCTTGAACTCTTTCATGCACTTTTCATGAGAGTTACTTTAACTTTTCTCATTGTATTTTAAGATACGCGTAAAAAACTATGCTGTAGTAAATTAAATTTAGCGTAGGCTGGGTGAATGTCCTAGTAATGAATTTTAGCGTCGTCCAACGCCGGCCGGCGCTATATCGGGCCCCGCGCGGGCGCTCTGCCGCGCTCCAGACTAAACACTACTGAACACTGGTACCTAGAAGTCGTCCGCCAGACAGATTTAAATCCCTATTAGTCTTGTTAGGTGCGCAACCATTGCTATAGGCTCGGCATGAGGTGTTCTTCATAAAGAAATATTTAAACCCGAAATCAACATATTTATTCAAATAGCAATAAGAAGGATATCAAAAGACACGAGAACTGGGCCGTCCAGTGTTGTAAGATAATGTTCATGTCACAGTGAACATTGATAACATATAGCTTTAATCTGAAGTGAAGGCGGCCTGCGACACCTGTGAGACGGCTCTCTCATAATGTAGTGATCTTCCATCCATTAGCAACGAGTGCTCGAAATGATCCCTTCTTTTTTACTGCGATACTTATCCACTCTGTACTTGAAGGTTGCCGTTTGTTGTTCCTATTACACAATACATTTGCGATCCACGCCGCGCTCCGGCTCAAAGTACTTCTCGATACAATTTACGTAATTACTTCCTGTTTCTAAACTATGTATGTAAGTACCAACAATGCCTCATTCTTACTGTACTTTCGAATGGTTGCAAACGCGATTGCCAATCATGGTTCTGGGTTTGAGTCGCGGGTCGGAAACTACGAAATTTCTAGTGGTGGCTCGGAGTCAATATGACAGTAGGCTCACCCTCAATGCCATCGTGGGACGTAAACCTAAGTTTCAAAACTTAGCAGTGTTTTACACTCTACTGCCTTACTCTTTGAGGATTTTACACGACGTCGTACACGACCAACAGCGACAATCAAATGCTAGAAAATTACTATTATATTTGGAATTTTACATTGAACACATTAGGAGTATGGTCACTCGGTCGCGGCAACGACGCTAAAGTACGGCGTCCTCGGCTCATCGAGCAGCAAATGTTCTCCTAGGAAGGAATCGCACACAGAGGTTGGTGAAATATGTCTCTGCATATGCGTCGCCGCGCCGAGGGCCGGCTCCCTGTAATACAATAACGTAGATGTTCGCTGTGGGTAAGCAGACACTTAATATTCTACTCACTTATAAGGGTTGTTGCTTTGTCCCGCCTCCCACCCTGCGGTCTATGAATCAATCGGTCGAGATTAGTCCGGTAGCGCTGTCCACGGACCGGGCGATCAAGGTGTTATCTTTGCCAGAGGAATGGATTTGAAAAAATAAATGGTCTGATACAAAGATGATGAGTACACATTTAATAGTTTGATGACAAAAGAGTTACGGGAAGAATCCGTTTTAGGGAATAAAATTTGGAGAATCGCACGTTGAAAAACCAACCACGACAAGCTAATACGCGTCTGCCTCCCATTCCCAAATGTGTCCTACATTACTTTGTATATGTCACTATATTAATTATTCCGCACGCGAATTAATATAACCGAACATGTAAACATCCGCCACCCCGCTCACCGCGTTCAAACTTCTACGAGCAGTTTACGCGTACCGTACAAAACTTCCCCATCAGTTAACTCGGTCTCTCTTCGACATGCCTACATGTAGAGGTTTGATTTACGTGGATGACTTGTCGACAATATATGTATACCTAGACAAAGAAATTGGAATATATATGTACATACCAAACACTGACCCACTACAAGAAAAACTAAATGAGAAAAATCTAGTCATGTCCGCCTCGGGATCGAACCTAGCAGCACTTGTCGGGCGGCTCGCGCGCCTGCGATCAGCGCCGCCACCGAGGGCGTCAGAGTCGGTCTGTCCGCGGCCGTGTATGAGTCTATCCCGCAGCCGTAGCGCGACGTGCTCTACCTGTTGGTGAACTGACTGGTGAGTCTCTCCGGGGTCTCCCGCTGCCAGCGGCGACACACGTGCGTGGCCGGCGCGCTCCTAGCTCTCGTCGGTGGACATGTTATACGTGCTTCGTACTGTCTTATATCTATGTTGCACACACAACATTCTAAATTAATAATTGTCACAGTGTCATGCATTATGCATATCAGTTCACATTATCTTTCTATAGCCATCAGCGACTTGTTTGCCCTTTCAAATTACAAAAAATACATGGGTAACCATTATATTTCTTCCATGAAAAAAGCATTACTTGACAGTAAATAGTTAAGTCAATGTATTCGGAATCCCTGATGGAAGTCGTATAAATGAGTGGCGGCATTCCCCGGAACGTGTGCACAAATAGCTAGATGTTAGATGAACCGGACCGTCCCAGGGTAGGTGGTCATCCGGCGTGCGCGACCCAGCTCCATCGCCCGCCGGCGCGCAGCGCGCGAGCTGCGGCCGACTCTCGGCGGATTGAGTGATTCTGCACAAGTTTAGTTTAACATTTGGTTCCAGCACAAACGAGAGAAAAGTAAACGACAGATCGTATTAGATCTTGTAACAGCTGTACTAATCTTTTACACGAGAGACTCGGCCAACTGTCGGAAGCCGGATATATTGGGCCCGTTTACATGGAAGTCGGAGCGGACGGGTTGAAGGCGCGCGTAAACACCAGGTCGTGTTTAATAAACATTGCGTCTTCTTAGAAACGGTAATGCAGTGACCGACCGCGGCAGCCCGCTGGTGGGCGGGTGCCGAGCGCCCGCCACCCAACTATAGTACAAAGCTTTAACGAAGTGGGTAACGAACTCGCAAGCGAAACTTTAAAAAGGTATACCAATTAAAAGTGCATTATAACTCGACATAATTTATTTCGACAAATCCTCACTTTATTGCACATGTCGGTGTCACATCTAAGGAGCATTTATTAAATTAAAAAAGATATATCCTGCTGCCGTGGGGACGAGGGAAACGCGTAAAACACCTATTTAATTTTGTCTGCGTGTACCAGAGGCCGGCGATCGCTACAGCCTAGGACTAGATTTCGTTATGAACGAACTCGGAAGAAATTGATATTGGAAAATAGAATCCGACATATACCTAACCTTATTTGAATGTCTCTAATATATACTCTGAAAGACAATCTTGCAGTCGTACAGGTGTGATGTTATAATTGGTGAAGATCTTTACTAGTGGTATTGGCTAGTTTTGCTTTCTCCTCCTATTGCTGAGCCTCTGTTCGAGATGGACGGCTGGATGGATAGAAAATGTACAAAAACCCCCGCGACGCTTGTCGCGAGTGAGGACGAGGGTCGTGTTTCGGCCGTGGCACGAGGAGCGCGCGTCACTCTCGAGAGCCCGCAGCCAAATACGCGCGGAAATTCTTTTGAGTTTTATATCGCGACATGTGCGCCACACTTCCGACTGTTGACGTTGAAAAGTGGTTTCGTCAGTCGACGGCTCTTGTGTTAGAAAGATTTTACCGAACTCACACGTGCAGCCATAGTTTTAAAGGATCGCTGGAGATTTACCTGCAACAAGAAAACGTAAATGGATTTACATTATGTACACTATAATACAAAATACATTTTCAACGGCTTCTTAACGCTGATTATTATCACGCAGATATTATAATAGGTTTTAGAAAGGTTTTCATTTATTACGTTACTGTACTAAGCGTTGAGTATCAAAATATTGAAGTTCTCGATATCTCAATAGCTATTTTCAATAAAATAAATACAGCAACATTGAGCTTAAGTAATTTATACTAGTTTTAATCCGCAGTACGCGGCTGCGACGCGAACTGCTGGTGTCCTCAAGTACTTCGGCGTGACCCACTGGCCGCCAGTTCTAATTGCGTATTTATAAGTGAAAATGCCTTATTCGCTGCACGGAGTGCTTCCAATCTGCGTGGACCGCGGCTGATTCATGCAGCCTTTAATATGCAGGCGCTGCATGTCCCGCATGGGCTGTCGCTGGCTGATGGATGAAGCCACGGCGCTTGGCAAGCACGACGGGCGGCCCTGTCTATGCTGCGAGCAATTACTAAGTACAGCAATAATAATATCTTCCAATAGCTCGTACAATCTACTACGAGGCAGACATGTTAACCAGTCAATTGTCTGGACTGTCTCAGACTGGTAATAAATTACAAATATTTTTTTATATATAGACTTGTGCAAAAAAAAATTTAAACGTACCGTGACATGAAGCCTGTAATTACTGAAGTAGTAATAGGTCAATAAATATAGCACACTTCCACGGTCACCAATTAACTTCGACCTTTACGTCCCGCTATGCAAGAGGTGGTAAACCTAGCGCCATATATTGGGGAAACTTCGTGACTCCCAACTAGTAGTAGAACATCTAAATCCAGTATTGCCCTACCCAGGACCTCTCGACCGGCAGTAAAGCTTACAACTAACACGAACATCGACACGTAACAGGGCCTAGATAAAACAAACGCGTCTTATTATTCCACACATTTTTATTTTGCGTTGCTCGAACTCCCGACCCACAGCTCAGCCAGTTTTTTCGAAGAGTATAGGTGACAGATGATGGTTATTGTTGGTATCAATACGTAACAGTACGCCAGAGATCTCACGGAGTAAGAGAGAGTACAAAACGCTTAATATAAGAATAGAGACTGAAGCTGTAAGGAGTCGCGAGGTGGCTCCGCTTCGCCAGTACTTGCGGTGTGTCGGTTTAATGAGTGGCGCGTATGGTGGAGGTGCGGGAGCGGTGGGCGCGGTGGCCGCGGCGACGCATCATGCAGACATGATGCACCAGCAACTCCACCGTACCATGACAGATCTGAGTGTTCCTATGAATTGGGCACCACGACTCTCGACCAGGCTTTCATTGTTAACGGTGTAGTTGTTTATAAGACGAACACTGATGATAATAAATTGAACACAAGGATCCGTTTCACGTTACTAATGAGTATTTCTGCGATCATTTTAGTTCCCGGCGTGCCATTAATAATAATATGCGAAATAAAAACTTATGGCAGGAGCGGCTGAAACTGTGATTGGGATCAATAAACGCATACAAGGGATACAAGATATGTATGTAGGAACTTAAAATATTTTATTTGTGATTTGTTCTTATTATACTATTTAGTATTGCACAGGACAGAAATATTTTTTACGGCTTAAATTTATGAGGGTCCATGACAATGGTCAAATTATTATATAATACATCGACCTTACTCAGTACTTGTTGCTTGTGAGGCGTAAGGAACATTCAGGATTGCTTCTCGTAAACAGCCGAAACATTGCTCACCGGTTCCAAGTTCGAGCAAAGCAAACCATCTACAATGATTGTATATTGCGAAGTTAATGTTAAAGAAAATAAAAAAATATCTTCATTTCATATCAAGTAGATGTTGTAACGAATTAAAAGCAATTTTATTTGCCACGATTACCAATACCGATGAACCCGAGTTAGTCAGAAACCATCCAGAGCAGCGGTAACATGACCGCGATACCTCGTCGCGTGTATAATTTGTACAGGTGAACATTAGGGAAAGATTAAGTCCTTACCGTGGGGTGTTATTAGGGGGTCAGTGTTGCCCTCCGCTCCACTTAATTGGAGGTTGCTCTCTACAATTTCGACTATAGTACAGATAGTTTATAGTATAGCAATTTTAAGTAATAACCCAACCGAGCCTTTTAAGGTGTGAGGTATTAAAGACAGGGTTAATTATCTATCATTTGAAAACGCGATAATTTTCAAAAGAATAATTTAGAAATAATTTAGAGTCGACACGCTACCACTACGTAGACACCCAGCCGCTCGCGCGCAGCTGGATGCGGTACTCCGGCTAGCTTTTCAATGGTAGAAGCTTATGACACTGAAGAGATATAACCTGTATTCTTATTTAGATCTCAAGGTACAGTTATATAATACGTGTTTGTTTGCGTATAACTATTTTTTGTGTGTATTGTGTGGCTCAATAGTTCAGAAATAAACAATTTATTTAATCTTTCTTTCCGTCTTGGGAGAGCGTGCAAGGTGATGGTGATGACTGTGGCGCACCCGTTGTGGGTATTCCGGTGACACTGGTAGACTGGTGGCTATTCAAGCATCAACCTACCCGCGGATAACTTCTCACTGTCCACTGCGGGCCGCCCTTCCATACTGCCCGCGTTCATACCACATAGTTCACGAGCGCTCAAACCACAAGCAGGTGGCGCTCCGCCGTCCGCACGCCCGCTCGCGCGCCCGTCAGCGGCGCGGCGGCGCGCTGACACACAGCGACACATCAGTCAAGCATAGAAATTAATAGTAATATTATATTCACAGCCCTCATTTCACTTCTTGTCCTTCTGCCTGTGTCGCGGCGTTTGATAATGAAATTATTAATACTTAATTGATTCACATGTATGTGATACTCTCCATTGAGCCACATGTATGTGATACTCTCCGTTATTTGGTGTTTGATTTAGTTTTGACATCGAAAGCTGTTTTATTCGAATGAGTTTACTCGAGTTTTACTCGAGTTTTCGCAAGTTTTACTCGAGTGAGTTATCATTCAGTTTACTTCAAACGGAAGATGGTGAATACGACTAGAAACCTGCGGGCTTTTTCTATAGACTTTGTGACACTGCTGGTATAGTATTCGTGTTTATGTCGCGGAAATTTAGCGTATTTAAAAAGGACTTAGTCGCGAGTCGCAAGTCGCCAGTAGGAAATGGCTGATTCTGCGCCCCGAGCAGCCAGGATTATGATGTAAATGTATGCAAATGCGCGGAGGGTGCGGTGCGCTAAGCGACGGACAATATTTCCTGACGCACAGAAAAATGGCGCCCGCAGCCGCAGATAACGACAGCTTATGTCGTGAAAACGTGAGGCTTTATGCTAAATTGGGGAAACATGACTTGTTTCGGAAATTTCCACAGGCGGGACATGCTAATGGAATGATAAGAACACTGTTTCCACGATAAGCCCTGTAAATATTTGCCCAAAACAGAATGGCAAATAATATTTCAACCCGCTGTGATCCGTTCATACGAAGATAAGAAAGGAAAATGTCAATCGTTGAGTTTACTTCAACAGTTTTAAAACAAATGTCTTTGTAAGCAAAATTGTACCCCGAAATTTTAATTTTAGCCCAAGAAATGTGTGCCAAAAGTGTCTGGCTGTGGTCAGAAACAAAAAGTTGAAAATCGAGTCAGTGATCTCGATCTTGGTGGCGTTGGGGAGGGGTATGTCCAGCGGCGGATCGGAACATGCTGGTAATGATGAAAACAAATCGGCTTAATAATTACGGCTATATATTGATAAAATGATTTTTAAATACCGCCTCCGCTGTGGCACGGCTTTCGCACGTCTGCGACAGGACCGAGTCGGAATGCAAATGGCGCGGGTCTTAAGCCGTTATACAAAACCCCCGAATCCAGTGAGGCAATATTTAAATGGACAATTTGTTAGGCACTATTGGCGAAGATCGCTGCTGGACGTGGGCCGCATGCTGAAATAGAAAGACTCAATCGGAATAAATTACGGCTCATGGCTTCAATCGCGACAGTTCACTAGATCCCGAGAGAGTGTGTTCGAACCTTCATCACCAAAACTGCGCTGCGATGTGACGGGTTCACGATATCTGTATGTTGCAATAACAATGTTAGATGAACCATTTAATCATAATAAGAAACATAAACTAATGATTGTCCTTATATTACATATGATTAAAAAAATATTAAGTTTGATATAGACAGCTGAAACAGCTGCGGTCATAGGTTGAATTACCAGCTAAGACAAATACTTGTCTGACATGTGTGCTTGTTCTATACTTAAATATAGAGTTAAGTACATAAATGTCATCTGCCAACCCGCGCTTGGCCAGCGTGGCAGACTACGGCCTTAACACTCTCATTCTGAGAGGAGACCCATGTTCCAACAGTGGAACAATAA
>DWEI01004445.1:0-11675 GCA_018245875.1 Mysoria ambigua
TTGAGGACTGTAAGTCCTCAATGCTGACTGACCGCTCAGCCAAGGAAGCGTAGACTTTATGCCCACCCAGGACAAAAATTGTATGCTGAATATGTGTGTGTGTGTGTGTGTCTGAGTGTATATTTAAGTATTTTGTATATTTAAAATATGTATATTTCTCTCTGGTGATTAGTAGATTATCAGTCTTGTTTAAATGAAAAAGGCTATATTCAGTCTTAATTTAGGATTAAATGGCCGTGTCTACAAATCCCTTACGATATTTATTATTATATATTCAAAGATAAATAGATTACATATTAAACTACATCTGTATGTTTAAGAAATACCAATGCTAATTAAGAATGCAAAATGTCGCTTACGTGGTGCAGACATTACTCCGAATCACTTTACGCATTCATGAACCAGTTAAAACTTCGAGACCTACCCTCTCTTGAACATTTGTTGTGTTGCTTCCAAACTCCGTTTATATTTTATACACAGGAATATATTAACAAGCTTTCCAACTAATACATTAATTCAGAAAATGATGATGTCTTACAATTCAGGTTTTCGTGTGTTGTGGTAAAAAAAAGTATTTATACATATATAAGACAAGAAGTGTCTTTTAATATTACTTTAAGAGGAAATACATACGTATGTGAACAGAAAAAAGTGAAAATAGTTTTTTATTATTATTATAAATAAAACATAATGGCAATATCGCCACATACATATTACATAAAGGAACTTTTGCTAACCGAATAATTCACGGAGCATGAGGAAAGGTCCTTATGTACCTAAACGGATCACTTGTAGCTATATATTTAGGTTAATATTCCTTAGAACCATATAGTTTTAAAGGAATAAGTGTGTAAATCCTAATATACAACTCAGTTACTTCAACTATATATAAAACTCAAATCGAGAACAAAACTAAATCGAGAACCTAACTATGAAGACTTCAAGATAATAGCGTTTACAGTTAATCAATAACAGCGATTCAATCTAGATCTAGTTTCCCCATTGTCTTACGTCTCAACCTTGACCACGTCTTTTCGTCTTGTTGCCCATACTATTGTTGTCGAGAACAGGCTCTAGAGAGCTATGCCCTATTTGTTATGAATATCACGGCCATTGTGCAGATGCTGTGATAGATTTTTATGATGCAGATAATAAAACTGCTGTAACATTATTTAAAGTCTTATGCTCAATGCATTAAAGTCTATTATGCAGAGAACATTCTACCATCTTTTGTTTACACCAAATGAATGAAGTATTCGACTATTCTGTATGAGCGTCGATGCCACGACTTAGCACAAAGCCATCGGCTATTTTAGTACTGCACAATTTGTCCCTAGAATTAAGGTAATTGGCAAATTATCCACCACAAGTAGCAATCGAACCGGTTTTAATCGCAAAACCAAGGATGACTAGGTTGGTAGTTGATATTACATCCCAAGAATTGGTTCATATGTAGATGTTTTGTTATTCGTTAAAATACAGAGATACATAGTTATACCTATTATATATACTTTTTTCATTTCAATTATCAGAAATCTTTTCTAAATTTTTTTCAAAGTAATCGCATTTAGTTCATATTTTATAAAAGTAATAAGATGAAATTAGATAAATTAAATAATATATAATTAAATAATTTTTTTTTTCTTTTTTTCTCGCTTACACATTTTTAGGTCACTGCTGAGTGTACATCTCCTGATAATTGTTTATATTTATAAAATAAAATGAAATTGCAAGTTCCAATTGGTACCTTAAAAATAATTAGTTACAAAGCTTATGTGCTTCCCACAACTGGGCACGGGTCTCGACCAACGTAATACGGCTATAAAGTTTACATAATGCTATCGATCACAATGTATAACTAATGTACCTAAATTGAAGAATTGCGGCACTTATCTATAACAAATGGAAACTATTAACTTATAAATATCACAAGTTATTGTAAGTTTATAATTATTTTTTATATCGCGTATACTTTTCGGATTTAACATTAAAACAGTAATATTATATAAATAAACTGTTTTATGTCTACTCGTCTGCTTAATACTTAAAATATTAAATCACACTTTTTCTAATCTAGTCAATTTTTTTAAAATTTGGAACTAAATTATCCGTTGCTTGTAAGTGTAATTCAGTCGAAATAGGTAATTAGTTTTGCTCATCAGTAAGGCCATGGAAGCGCAAAATTGCTTTCAAAACCCTGGCAACTGAAGTTTATAACCCCGGCTGAAACTCATTTGAAATTACTATTTGAAAACTACGCGTTTTACAAGTTAATTGACTGAAATATTCAGTCGTACTTATTTTATTGTTACTGAGTTTACTAAAACTCCCAAGTAATTAAAGAATTTTCTGTTGTGTAGATAATTTTAAAGTCAAATATTTTCGCTTTTAAGGGAGCAATAAGGTTCAGGAATATAATTATTTACAATAATTTACTGATGTTATTGAAATAGAGACGTTAGTAAAGTGTAGTTAGCTATCTATTAAATTATTTTGTGATGCGCGCGGTATACATATATTGAATACCAAAATGGTTCTGTAAATATTTTTGATTTCAAAATAAATTGACAATCGCGTTTGAGTGAAAATTATTTCAGAACTTAAGGATTACAACTATTTTTAGAAACAAAGGTAAAGTAAGATAAAACTTTTTTTTATCTAAACTGCACAACTTTTTCCTCGTATTTTTTGTTGCTACTGCCTTCCTGGTTTCGATTATATTATTTAAATAAAATGCGTGTACATTGTTTTTTATTTTTGCGTTTTGAATTTACCATAATTATCTTATATTTTCATAATCACACTGTCATGTGGTAACCATCACTCCGGTACGACTGGTAGATAATATATTCTAGCTTTGGAATAATAACAAAGAATAAATGAAGTAAATAAATATAGTATCTTTATAGTATTACAGATGATATATGATGATAGATAGGTATATGATGTGCGTCGTTTACGCTAATTGCACATATTCAACAAACGTGACATATAATAACAAGAATTAGTTACGACACAATGCTGACCCGATGGTTCAGCGGACAATGAAGGAGACTCCGTTGATCTGTGGGTCGTGGGCTCAATTACCAGCCAAGACCAATATTTTCGTGATAGCGCCAGCGTTTATTCTGCGTCGTGCGTGCGTACGCGATCACGTTGTTAATGTAAATTAACTCATCACTTGATAACAATGTAAATAATGCTTTAGTTTTTATACAAGCACTCCAAAATAACTTTCTTCTTATTCGCGTCCTTGTAAACGTTGTGAACACGACAGACACATTACAACCCGTGTTTAGCTCTAAGCACTCTAATCCGCGTTCGCTTAATGGCAGTATTTTTACTCCAAAAATTTTCGTTCCATTCTGTCATGTTGCCATTACGTTTTCGGAAGACGAAAGAATATAACACTAGATGAGTATGACGGAATGTTGAATGTCGAGATGAATGGTTATGCACACGAGACATAGAGAACTGTGGGACATTTATTAAATTAATTACTATCATAGCAGTTGTTACAAATGAAAGTTTTCATAGCAAACAGACATATGTTGATGTTAAATGATAGTACTTGGAGATGTACTTCACTCCCCTGCCTCCGCCTTCGGGTGGATACAGGCGTGATGTTGTGTACACACTACAGTTACGGTATTGAATATAGAATTAAATATTAGCCAAAAATCCGGACATACATTTTGATAATACATTTAAATATCAATCAATACGTAGTGCAGAAGAAACACGTCGTCTGTAAGTGCAATGATACTTGGCGCCGCTCTCTGCCTACCTCTTCAGACACCTGACGTGAAGATTGTACGGGTATACCAATACTTTACCACTTAATAATATTCTCAAGGTTAAATAGAAACCCTCAGCTCAGTAACAAAAGGCATGCAAACGTAACAGTTGCCAGTTAAACCGCATATCTTAATGGGAACACAAAGCACCCAGTTGAATGTGCAAGGTCAGGGTAAAGGATACGCCGTGATCGTAATCTTCTGGAACTTACCATATGAAAAGAAATATCTTTATAAATAAAAGTGTCTTTGCAGTAGCTCGTATGTCCTTACTTTTCTAGGTAAAGTAGGTTATACACAATACACAGACAATGATCAGTTATTGAATTACCATGAAAATATTCGATGCCAATTTTAAAGTGTAATCTGGTTAAACATCAAATTGTAATAAATTGAATGCTAACTGAACAAAAATTCTCCATTTCGTATATTTTATTTTAGTTTCTTAGTTGAACAACGCTTAGTAAAATCAACACTTGTACAAAAGCGACCGAGGTGCATCGAAAATGAAATATTGCCAGAGAACAATTTGAACTGAAATTATATTAATATTTTAAATAACACAATTAACGAAAATGATATCATTTGAGATATTTGTGAGATCCTTCTATCGAGTCAACATTTCCAGGTCTTCCAGGTGCTATATTATATTATATAAATTTTAGGCTACCTAGTATGTACAGGTGACGGAACTAATATCTTGAATCGTAAAACATTTATCTTCAAGACAAATGCTGACAACCTATAGCAAGTGGAGGTGATATCTAAGGTGCATTTAAGATGTCGTTAAGATGCTTGATAATTATATCATGACGTAAATGGTAAGTCCCCTGAAAACTGTGTTCGTTTACCCTGATTAAAACGGTACTTGAAAAGAAGACTTCGAAGGTAAGTACTTCATAATTCCTTCAACGTAATTTCACATTAAATTTATCATCGGATAGCCAACATGGAATTAATGAATAACTTCAATCTATCCTATATTTTATATACCCTTTAAATAGTTCTGTTAATCCATAACATTTTATTTGCCATATTTTACGAAGTATTAGAGAAAGATCCGAAATAATGTGTCAGTGGTATTTTATAACGACGGACGAGCACTATAATACGTGGCCACATAACATCCGCTCTATACGTATATGTAAATCGATATCCATATATAGAAACTATGTTATTTGAGTACTAAACGCATGCTTAAATAACAATAATAATAATAACGCAGCACAAATTAAAACACAGTACCCGATGATTGTAACCAATTATGCAGAGAAATAACCGTGACATCAAAAAGTTGCGTTGTATTGTTAAACATTTAGATTTTCAACGTATTGTGAATGTTTTTAAGTGATATCAACAAAGAACAAACAGATATTATCTACGCGAATGCTCAAGTCGTTACATATTTACGTACAAGTTTTTAATAAATTTTAGGTGAAGAATTTTTTTGAAGCGTATTTTTAAATAAAGCACCTTTTATATAAATCGACTTTCTTACTGATTTATTATAATAAATCTAATTATATTTGTTTTGTACCAACTTACCTCTTCCACGAATCATTTATTCTCAAATTAAATAAATATATCGAACATCACGTAAAAATCCATCATCAAGTCCGCACTTTACACTCGAGTAACACTCAGTAACAAACAATTAATAATTGACCCCTAAAATTATTTATCGTTTTCGACCAAATTCAATAATAGTGTGAACAATTGGTCAAATCGAAATAAACGTAACACAATTTCATTACGGAACACACTTACATAAGTGGCCCGAGTGGGCTGAGCTCGCATGGACCCATTATTTGTAAACAATTTTACGTGCGCGTTGCCACAGTGTTTATGATTTTACGCGCGCTACGCGAATGTGGAGCGGGCGGCAAGTGGCATGTAGCGCTGTGTGCGAGAGTCGAAATGAGACTGGCGGTTTCGTGCACAGTTCACCGAGTTAATGAGTAAGTTTAATATTAACGCTACGTTTGAATGGTTCATGTATTTGTTAATATGTTGGACTGTGATTCAATACGTTGGTGATAACTGTTGACTAACACAGGGAATATCTGTCAGGGAGATTCCCACGCTTTCGTAGTTTTCTGTTCGTCATTATTTAAGGCATCTTCATAATATTTACCACAGATATTTTATGATCAATTTCAATACGATATTATTAAGATATTTAAAAGTTTAGATAATCAATTTTATTACGCGTACTTTTATTAACTGTATAATGGTACCTATATGAATAATTAACTGGAGCCTACAAAAATGTTACATACATTTAGATTTTAATTTTACCAATAACTTCATCGATCAAATCACGTCACAATTACGTCAGCGTAGGAACTTCATCAAGTAGGTACTGACATTAATACAAAATGAAGCAATCTGTACCACTTCAAAGGAAGCACGACAAAGTAATCCGTACTACTTAACGTACAGATTAGTGAATGTAATGATTAATGTTTCACAAAGGGAGGTATGAACGGCAGAAACAAAAACCGAAATGTCCCGTTTCATTGATGATACGTAACGCAAAAAGTTGCGTCTTAAATGACAATATAATGACAGCTAAGGCGGAAAATGATCTTCGAAAGACTGCAAGAAAAAGTTAGATGCGGCCTGCTGAATACTGAACGCAGTGGCTCTTTTGAGGGATGGTAAAATTATTGAACAATTTAATGAAACAATGAAATATTTACGATTAAAGTGGTCGCAGTCGGCTGATGAATGTCCATTTTGTTCAAGCAAAACGATAATTAAGGTTGTTAAACTTTTTCATTCGGCTCATTATTCATTTTTTTATAATAATAACTATTCATTATTCGGTATTCAATTCCCGGATCAGGCACCATAAGATTTTTCTCATTTATATTTTCTACTAATAGCTCGAAGTCTGGACTTGGGCTCGGTGTATGGCAATAGGGTCACCACCTATTCCATAGTGAGATTTAACGTAACCGATGACGCGTGGGAATGTAACGTGGTCGGGGATAACACGCGTGATAACAGTTACTTTTTTTCATTTATGTACATTAAATTAATTTTTTATTACCTGTGCACGTTCAATGGTAGCTTCAATTACGTTTTAATTGCTTTATTATACTCTATTAACTCTGCTTGGATATCCATAACGGCTCGCAGCGTCCAGCTCTTAATTAAAGAAATATGTAAAGCTACAATTATTTACACAATTGGTCAGGCAAGGGGCTATATGTGTTATAGCAATGTGTGTGTATCAGTGCGAAGAGTGTGCGTAGAACAATGTACGGAATACACCGATACTTCCTCAAATAGGACTAGAATATTTGAAGTACCTAGACTTATACTGTAACGTAACTTTACAACTTGGTCGATGTTATTATATCTGTTTATTTTTTCCTATAAACAAAACAAAGGAAATGGTTGCATATAAACACACTTTCTCTTTTTATGTATCAACACAAACGAACAAAATATTCAAGTGACTCGGATTTCGGACTCACCGGTATTATGCCTCTTAAAACTTACCGTATACAAAATAAAGGAAATGTCTGCTGTATAAAAGCTATTTTCCCTTTTAATGTATAGACATAAAGAATAATAAAAGCCTAGTAATTTAAGTCTGTGACTCATCTGTATCATTCAAATAGGTTTCACATTTGTAACTTCATGGATCTAGTTTAAAATATCGGTTATACATTGCAGGTTTCCAAAATTGGAATTACGTCAATCTGAACTTGTATACAATGACTGTGTGTAACTGGTACTCTATGGTTTAGTTAAACCTACCCACGTTAACATGAAGTTAAAGTCAAAGTCAAAAATCATTTATTTATATAGGATTTGCGATCACATATAAACGTCATTATAGATAAGTCGCTTTATGTCTTAGCAAATAATCACTGCAGAGATTTTTTAAATATTTCATATTGTACAGCTTTACAGCGACCAAGCCAGTTTTTAACCGTGAACGTGTCCTTGACACTTTCGAAAGCATTCCTTCTGTCTGTTGTGGACTCTTATAATAATTGACAAAAGAGGGTCCTTTACAGTATCAGAGTATTGGACGATTTTCGTGACATAAATCTGAATAGTTTACCTAAAATCTGCGCGCTGTGCGCACGGTATATTTAGAGGTCATCCAATAGGGATGGTGTATGAAGAAAGTAAGTCACACGAAATCCTCTCTCAATCAGTTTTACATGTATGCTAGACAATACAAAATCCACCCGCTACGCTATTAAGTTATCCTTCGACATATTTCAAACAGTGCAAGTACGACATAATACATAGTTGGGGCGGAAGTCTGGTAACCGTGTAATATTCCTACATTTATACAATAATTATCCAATTTCAAAATCAGAGAAAATAATGTTTGAAAGTAACCAAACCTAGTGGATAAAATTTTTGTTAATGTAACATTCTGATTCATCAAAAAGTGTAACTCCTATTGTGAACCAAGAAAACATCTTCCAAGTTTTTTCAAGATATGCACAAAATTGTTACAGTCTTAAAATTATCAGAAAACTCACTGCTAACGAGCCGAAACTTTCTTGCGACTTCTATACGAAAACATAAAATTCATATGAATTTTTCATAATACTCACGAATATGTAAAGCCACTCTAGAGAATTATAATATTTTTATGGCCAACTTTATTGCTGCGGCGCACTTGTATTTTTCGGGATAATGTAACTACTTGTTACCACTTCAACGTTCGTGGGGATGAACTGCTACTTTATTAACATACATTTCATTCGCGTGTATTTTTCAGTAAAGGATATTAGACTTATTTTCCCTATGACTGACCACTCCTATCACTTACCATAAAAGTCAGCTTTTCATACCGTAAAGACTGAAAATATTTGTGATGTGCTAGAGATAAATAAGTTTGTGAAAGATAAATCGTACGAAAAAAAAAATCTTATCGAGTTAATCCACGAAAGAAAAAAATAGCTATATTTTTTATTTTCATTCTCTGTATCTCACAAAAAATTATTACATAGAAAGTTAATTCCTGCTACAAGCCAAGGCACTTAAATACAACACTGAAACATCAATTTACAGAATTTTTTTGATTCTAACTCAACCTCGCTTGAAAAAAAGGAAATGTCGCTGTTATTCATATTTCAAAATATGTATATAAAATTTGTGGCCAAAAATCATACAATATTCAACTCAATAATGAATGTAGAACCGAGACTTGAGCGAAAACACAGGACCAAGGTGAACTCAATTATTCCATGGACTCGAGGAGAGAGCGAAGTCTCTCGAGGACACGTTTCATTGTTGTCGATTAACGAATGAAAAGTTCAGGAAACAAACATTTCGAATAATTTACAATGCGCAAATCTAACGATAGGGGTGGATGACGTGTAACATTTGACCTCGATGAGATAAAAGCTTTTGTATCAGCATCAGCCTGTCTCAGTCCACTGCTGGACATAGGCCTCTCTTAAAACGTGCCATCGCGCCCTGTTTTCGACTTTGCTGCATACAGATTCGATCTACGGTGACCAACCCGCGTGCCCAGCGTGGGGATTTTGGGCCATAGATCCTTCATGGAAAGTTTTTATGTCGTGTACTCTTAAATATTATCGTCACGTGAACTGACTTAATTTCACATAGTGCTTAACTATTATTTGTGAGAAAATACAATTAATTCAGATGACAGGATGTAATATATAATGTATCGATCCTTCAATGATATACTCATCTTTGCAAAATAAGAAAAGTTCGACGAATTTTTTGAATTTTAGAAACTGTTCATTTTTAGGAAGTTACCTGGGGAATATTCCATGTATCAATATTAAAAGAATTAATATATAATTATGTAATGAAAGTAAGTAGATATATTAGTACAAATTAGTAACTATTAAAGAAACTTTAACTATATACCTAGTGCATGAAAATATTCAGTAATTATTTATTTATATTACAAAGCAGCATGGCATAGCATACATTTATAGGTATTCGTAATTCAATATTACTTTATAAAAATAACAGTAGATCGTACCAATAATTCATTGTTCAGCGCGGAATACGCTCAGCACAGCTCTCTCCAATTAGATGAGAATTTAGTTCTCATTGACATCATTGAAAGAACGCAGAACGTCGACATAACAAAGCATTGTTCATTAGTTGTCGCAGTCAATAGTGTCAACAGTGTGTCTACACCTTAACTTCAGATAATTCTATAACTCGGCCTATAATCATCAGCTAAGCTCTGCTAAACCATCAGCTTATTATAGTCCACGGCTGGGCATAGACCTAGGCTGGGCATGGCACCTGGGCTAGGCATAGTAAGGAGTTATGCCCGTAATCCCACTCATGCGGGCTGGGAATCGCAGAGCATAGCTTCTTGCACCGCCTACGCTGCTACCCATAAACAACCAGGAGATTTAATTGGCCCTAATCGTATCTCTTGACAACCGAATATTGATGTCACCATCCTCTGACGTGGATTAGCTGAGCATACTTGTAATATGCTGTGTGATCAAAAACAGTTGTGATTTTTTTCTATTCAATGTAATTTCCCTATTTAATGTAAGACATTTGAATGAAGAGATGTATCAAATAGATCTAAACAAACAACACGCGTGATACATGGTAACCGTTAACGCTTTGATTTCATTTTCATTATCCGATTTCGATTCATTTGTTTCATCATCAAAAGAAGTAGCTGCCTCAAAATGTCAATCAAAGTTTTTTTAGTTGTATCCACTGTCCCCAATTCTGCATACCACACATTTCATACAACCACCGCCATTTACCTGTCTTAGCGAACTTTTGACGTCAGACCATAGATAATATTTAGAACGTTCGCTTGGCAATAGCTTGTCGTTGAAGAGTTCGCAGTGTAACAAGCCCATTACACTCAGCTTTTTAATGAGTTCTGTCTGAAGAATGTAGAACAAGGTGTCTTTATAACGTTAAGACTTTTTTATAACTTTTAAGTACCATACTTAGCAAGAACAAGGGTCACAAGTGAATGATTGATACTGAGTCTTCAAAAAAGTAATATTGCAATATGTTTTTTTCCAAACGACAAAATCCTCTTTATTTCTGATATATCTTTTTTGTGAAACGTATCATTTAATTAATGTTCTTATATCATGTTTGGTAACTGCGAAATTTTTACATAGCTTTTCGAGAGCTGTGTGTGAAGAAGCACAATATATTTTTTAGTACTTCCACATTAATCTGTTTAAGCTCTGGTAATCAATTTATTATCTATTCGCTATAACTCGTCTACTTATCATCTAATATAGTAAATATAGCTTCGAAATGTCCCTTGTTCAAATGATATCTCTATCAAAAATACGCAACACGTGAAGTACTAGAAAATTTTTCGTACTCCATACATTAAGTAAGTACCTATGTCAAACCGAAAATATAACAAAAATGGATCAATGTTTGCAAAATTCAAACCTAATCATTCAACTCAATAAGTTATCAGTCACACCAAAGCAAAGTGAAAGCGATGAGTAGCGACTTAAACTTACACATATGTTACATATCAGGTTGTATATCTATTAAATTAAAAAAACGCGCGAAGTAGCGTGCATTCTCTCGTTGGTATCGACCAAAATGTTATTGTTAATTTCCTGTATATAAATTTGCACGTTAAGTAATATAGATAGCTCAATATGTAATTACAATGTAATCATATTCCGATTCTGCACTAGTGATTATTGAGCCCAAGAGTTTGTCGACTTTGCCGCGCTAATTGTAGTACAAAAAAAATATTACGTACACTGTGACATCTACGCTTTTTGCTATCCAATAAAAGACAATCGACGATTTATGATAAAAAATATGGATTTCAAAATATTGCTTTATAAAATAGATTATAATATATTAAGTATCAAAAACGCCCCTAATACCAACATACAA